>JAIVFH010000169.1:0-58392 GCA_025765595.1 Obelidium mucronatum | reverse complement strand
AAACCTAACCCTAATCCTAACCCTAATCCTAACCCTAATCCTAACCCTAATTCTAACCCTAAACCCTAACCCTAATCCTCCGTCTAGCAGTTCAATCACGTCTAGATCGCATCGACTCACGATATCGTAGAGCATTGTGTGTGAAAATGCGCAGCAGTATGTGTAAATCATTGTTTGTTTTTTTAACGATAAACGATATTTGGAAAAAAAGCGAAAAAAAAGTAGGAGAATAAAAACAAGACCCTAACCCCCGCCCGAAAAAAAAAGTACAAATGGATCCACAAGTTTTTCGCACTTTATGTGAAATGCTCAGTGCACGCGGGTACACTGGAGTGCCGGATCCGGATTCTCCAGGTTCCCCGTCTTTTCAAGAAGTAATGTGCCAGGGAAAACCCGTGTGTGACGAATCTGTGCGGCTGAAAGTGGTGGAAAAGCTTGTTCTTCAAATGGACCTGGAAACATGCGACCATGCACTCTTGATATACACCCATCAACTGACACCGTCGGCCAAACGGTTTCTCGAGAATCAGCGTCCCAAAGTCATTGAATCTTTTGCGGAACAGGAACTCGTTTTCAACATAATGCGCCACAAGTCGATGCCGGAAATTTCTGTGTTGTCTGGACCTGAAAAGGACCAACTCCTTCGGACGTAACGTCTCAAAGAGCTGCGCCAGTTGCCCGGAATCGCCATGAATGATCCCATTGCGCGTTTTCTTGGTTTAAAAAGAGACAGCGTTTTCCGGATTGTCCGTAAAAGTGAAACGGCCAGAGAATATGTCGGCTACCGAGTCTGCGTGTAAATTCAATGAACGCAGACTTGGTTTTTTGTTCAGTGAAAACCCCAATAAAGAAAATTGAACAGTTGTGGGAAGCACGGTGGTCTGTACGCCCCTGCAAAATTTCACAAAACACAAAAAAGCAACTGACCAATCAGAAACCGACCAATCAGAAACCGACCAATCAGAAAAATGTCAAAAAAAACACGGAACACAACACAACCAACCAACCAACTACCGCCGCTGCCCGCCCCTGCCAGTCCCAATAGCCACGTTCGCTTGCTTCGCTCATAGAGCTGATAGCTGCGGCTGCCGCTATCAAACATCTTGCCACTGCCAACTTGACCTGCCAGCAAGGACATATGTCTTGTCCTTCTCTCCTAGCCAACGGCATCTACTCCTAACATTGATCCTGTGCCTCTATTTGCACCCTAACCCTACGCACCATGGCTGTTATTGAAAGTGCTAAATATCAGAGTGTATTGGCAGCAAAAATAAAGTTGGGTTGTTGCATACATAGAGGCGGTGGACAGTGCTGAGACAGCAAAAGGATCCACCGAGACAACGCCAGACAATGTTTTTGTTATTAAAAGAGTTTGATGTTGGCGTTTGTTTACAGCGAAAATAAAGTTGGGTTGGTGCATTTTTGATTGGTTGGTTTCTGATTGGCCGGTTTCTGATTGGTCAGTTGCTTTTTTGTGTTTTGTGGAATTTTGCAGGGGTGTACGGACCACCGTAGGGCGGACTCTACACTCTGACCACAACTAGACTTTTCCCCCTTTTCCATCCTGATTCTTGGTGTGGCGCAGTCACTCAGTCCTCGAGTATTTGTCTCTTTTCTGTGTCCATCCATTCCGTTCAGCAGCTTAAAACGTTCATTCATGTGGGGATAATCTCAGAAGGGCTGTCGATTCCACTACCGATTTCAGTGGTTCCACTACCACCGCTGCCACCCCCACTGCTACCGATTCCGGCTCCCACGCCGCCACTTGCACTTGCACAAGTGCCTGACATCCTCTTGATGGGGTGAGCACTCAGTCCTCGAGTATTTGTCTCTTTTCTGTGTCCATCCATTCCGTTCAGCAGCTTAAAACGTTCATTCATGTGGGGATAATCTCAGAAGGGCTGTCGATTCCACTACCGATTTCAGTGGTTCCACTACCACCGCTGCCACCCCCACTGCTACCGATTCCGGCTCCCACGCCGCCACTTGCACTTGCACAAGTGCCTGACATCCTCTTGATGGGGTGAGTGAAAATGTTCTTTGTATGTACATGAATATTATTCTTACGTTTTTCGTGTGGGGAATGTGTGTAGAGATGCTGTTTGAGGAAAATCGTGTGGGGGTTCTGTCGTGGAAAGAAAATCTGAAAAGTCCTTTTCATATAGACCCCTTTTTTTTGGATCTCATTTCTTCCCCCATGGGGACTCATGCCAGATTTATATCTTCTTTTAATAACCCTCACAAAAATCGTGAAATAATTTAACTACGCCTCCACTCACAAGAAAAATCCAAAGAGTTTTACCAAAGTATAACTTCGCTCTTCTGACCCACTTGAACCAATATTACTACACTCGTAGTCATTCACTTTTATTATTTTTCCAAAAAAAAAGAGTCTCTGGTGGTTCCAGCTCAGTGTTCCAAACAATGCCCTCGATGCCCGTGTTGGGTACTCCACCCAATCTGAATACCTCAGTCAACACACCACCTCTTCTGAGCTCGTTGCCAAACGTCTTGACTTAGCCACGATAGGTGACACCTTGTGAGCAATTGTGCCATTCCAAGAAGCGTGGGAACGCTTCTGACAGATGGAACTTGGCGTCCACATCAGGAACGGTACATTCTTTGAACCACATGAGGGCCGGATTCGAATCTTCAACGTACTCGATCGTGGTGTCGCTGTCCGTGGTTGACGACGTTGCATTGAGGCAGTTGAAGGTTTTCAGCAACACACACATACAACTCTTTCGTGTTGATGGTATGGTACGCCAATAAAAGAGTATGGATCAGACCTCCAATCAGTTGAATAGTGCCGCGAACAAAGTCCAGGTTGACTCTAAAATGCTCGCGCTCAGATTTGCAGTGATAGTTGTCCAAGATGTTGCGGGTGATTCTTTCAAGCAGTGTGGCGTCACTGGTTTTGTACTCCAATATGATGTCAATGTCGTCCACACATGCTGTCTGTAATCCGGCCACGCGTTTGTGCACGGTTATGCGCGTTTTCCCAATGTTGTAAACCCCTTGCTTGTCCATGGTCAGCAGAACCAGCCCAATTCTCCAAACCAGCCCAATTAGGCTGCCTAATATTCCGAACCAGCCCAATTCTCCGAACCAGTCCAATTAGGCAGCCAAATTTTCCGAACCAGCCCAATTCCCCAAAGCAGCCCAATTAGGCTGCCTAATATTCCGAACCAGCCCAATTCCCCAAAGCAGCCCAATTAGGCTGCCTTATATTCCGAACCAGCCCAATTCTCCGAACCAGCCCAATTAGGCTGCCTAATATTCCGAACCAGCCCAATTCTCTCAACCAGCCCAATTAACCAAAGCAGCCCAATTAGGCTGCCTAATATTCCGAACCAGCCCAATTCACCGAACCAGCCCAATTAGGCTGCCTAATATTTCGAACCAGTCCAATTCTCCAAACCAGCCCAATTCCCCAAACCAGCCCAATTAGGCTGCCTACTATTCCCAACCAGCCTAATATTCCGAACCAGCCCAATTAGGCTGCCTACTATTCCGAACCTGCCCAAATTCCGAACTAGCCCAATTCCCCAAAGCTGCCCAATTAGGCTGCCTAATATTCTGAACCAGCTCAATTCTCCAAAGCAGCCCAATTAGGCTGCCTAATATTCCAAACCAGCCCAATTCTCCGAACCAGCCCAATTAGGCTGTATTATAATCGGTAGGTGACGCAGCACCGGACAATCACAGCCGCTAGATGTTGTATAGCTAAGAGGCAGCTTATGACTCTCAGGGGAAGGGGCGGTGGACGTTGCTCGCGCACGAGCTTACTTCCGCAGAAGCGACAAGGGTGAAGTATTGTGCACGCGCACACTTCTCCGCAAGTTCGTCCCTTTTCCGGTGAAGGACATTTCCTCCTATTTATACCTCCAGAACTCTGAACACGGGGGTGTTTCCTAAGAACTCTAAGGCCATGCTCCGCACGCCTATAGATTCTAACACTCCCCCAGTTCTGAACAATAAACCGGACTTTATTTAAATAGACTTCAATTAAAGCTGCCTGTCTAGATAAACTCCCCCGATACAACATCCAAGCAAACTATGGTCAACAACCATCTAACTGTTTCTCAGTCGCTTCTCCACGGAGAACACGTAAATATGTCATACCAGTACGTCTTCGATGACCGACAAAGATTTGGCAGACCAACGGCTTGGTTCCAATATCAGAATCGTTCAAAGGGCCGGGAATATGATTGCAGTCAATCACTTCTTCTTCGTAGAATTCCCGCACCTTCCAATACCTTCGGTTCATCCACTTGCTTGCTTCAGTTCTTTTGTTCTCGCGCACTCGCTCAACAAAAGCTGTATTGTCACTGAACATAGCCAAGGGCGTTGTCACATCGATATTCAAATCTTTGCACAAGTCCAACAGGTAAGGAACTTCCAGAGATCCTTGATAGAAAGCAACATGTTCAGCTGCAGTTTGATCCACAGTAACAAGTCCTTGCTTACAAGACCTCCACGACACCGGAGATTTTCCCATAAACTTGAAAATCCAACAGGTTTGAGCTTTCCCGCTCGCACTGTCCGGTTCAGACGCGTCTGTTAATCCAACAAAATGGATCTGCTTAGGAACGGGATTCGGCGCTCGATGATACACGATGCCCAAATCGTAAGTATGCTTCACATATTTCAGAATATGTTTGGCACCCTTCCAATGACGCAGAGTTGGCTTCGCGAGCACACGTGCCCACAAGCTTACACTTAACGACATGTCCAATCGACTTACAACGCAAGGATACATGATACTACCAATTAGCGAATTGTAGTCATACTTTGACGCATCCAAGGGTTGCTCGTCATCTCTCTGAACGGAATAATCAGCGCTAGTCTCCATGGGGGTAGTGATCCCACTACATTTCTCCATCTTGAATCGTTTCAAGATACGCTCCATGTACTTTGCCTGATGCATGAAGATATAGCTTCGATCTGACGCATATTCTAGTTCAAGTCCCAAATGATATTCACAACGGCCCTGATACTTGATGTCAACTTTTGACTTCAACGCAGCGACAATTGACTCCACAATCGATTCGTGACTGACAATCAGGATATCATCAACATAAAACGCGACCCATATCGTAAACCCATCAACAACTTTGACAAATAAACAAGGATCCGCGAATGTTTGCGAGAAACCAAGTTTGACAAGGATTGAACATAACTTGCGATACCAAAGTAAACCAGCTTGCTTCAAGCCGTATAAACCCTTGAGTAAACGCCAAATTACTCCTTTCTTCTTGTAACTCGGGGGCGGTCGAACATAGACTATCACGTCCAGAACTCCATTCAAGTACGCACCCACAGCATCCGCTAGGAATAGACCAAGTCCAAACCAGGCAGCTGCCGCTATCAAGAACCGTAATGTAGTCATTTTGATTACCGGGGAATACGTCTCAACGAAATTGACCCCATATTTCTGGTAATCGCCTCGCACTACTACACGCATCTTGAACTTCTCCACCTTACCCTCTGGCAAATCTTTCCCGTTCTTCACAGCGTAGATTTCCTGAGTAGGGAGTATCTCCGTTCCAGGAGGCACGTCACGCTCAAGCATTTCATCGTGTGTACCATGATTTGCTATATTTGCGTACTCCGTGTCTTCTGCATCCAACCATTCTTTAACATTCCCCGTCAAGTATACATCTTTGTGTCTTAAGGGAATCTTCCCATCCCAATCCAAGCCCACTGTCTTTGTGTACTCGGTAGCATTTGGGGACGCACTTGACGCATTCAAGCAGTATACAAGAGTCGCCGGGTATTCAAAGATAGGAACGAACGACTGCGTAAGATGAATTAACAACCAAGTTACTAACTCAAATCGGATCTCTTCCTTTGATTACCTCTGCCTGACAGAACATAGCATGATAGCCTAGGTTCTCGGGAGAGTCCTCGTAATCCGATGAAGAATCCTCGTCTACTTCCTGAGAATCTTCGCTTTCGCTACCCAATTCCTCAGTACTCGATGCGCTTTCCGACCGCGTATCCTTTGCACGTTTACGTCGCGACTGACGGATAATGCTAGGACTCTCACTTCGCGTCGGGCTATCAGAATCTCCCTCCCCCTGTTCTTCAGGCAGGGCGACTTCTAATAAACTTCACTTGCACAGATTTACTGCTTGAGCTAACGTATCGTCTAACTCGGAGCGAAAATCCCTTTCTCCTTCTGCAGTAAGGACTTCCTGAGCTTCCTCCGGGAATTGCAACTCAGTACTCTTGTCTTCGACGCGTCCGGTCTTAGACTTCAACTTTGGAAACTCTGTTTCCATAAACGTACAATCTTGGAATCTGTGAAAACTCAGCATTCCATGATCGTTGATGCATCTTATAATCGACGGAGAGTGATGTCCAACGTAAATCTTTGTAGCTACATCCGCTGACAATTCTCCTTTCTTGCCCTTCTTGAAGACAGGCACAAGAACCTTACACCCAAAGACTCGGTGATGACCTATCTCAGGTTTTATGCCGTAATAGCGCAAGAACGGACTTTCCATATCATTGTGCTGGTTCGGCCATAAATTACGTAAATCGTTAGCGACAATGGCTGCGTATCCCCAGAGCTCTTTGGAGAACGACGCGTGAATATGAATTGTCCGAGACACACTCTTCACATGACCAATAGTCCGCTCAGCGACTGCATCCATGTGTGGATAATCCACCACAATGGTCTCAACCGTAATCCCTCTAACTTCGCAGAGTTCTATGAAGCGATTGTTGGTTGCAATTTCTCCGTTGTCCATCCGCAAAACACGAACTGGTCTTTGCACGGTCTGTTCAATTAAAGCCATTACTACTAATAGTTCGGCTAACGCATGCGACTTGCGTTGAAGCAACCTTAAGAAAGAGAAACGTGAGAAATCATCCACGACGATTAGAAAATAATGGTACACCTGACCGTTATAATAAAATCCGTCCGCGAATTTGCCAGTAACATCGGCATGTAACATTTCGCCTGGGCCAGTTGCCTTGATTACAGTCCAACGTGACTCTGAACCAACTTTGGCCAACTTAAATTTCCCAGCGACACACGACTCGCATTGATGCTTGTCGTCAATCACGATCGATTTGACCTGGTCTAAATTAACAGAACCACGATAAATCATCGCCATCAAGTACTTCGCGTTCGGGTGACCGAATCGTTGGTGAATCAGACGCGAATCAGCCTTGATTGTCGCCGCGTTTGCGAAAACCCTAACCCTAACCCTAACCCCAATTTCGCGTTGAATAAGACTTGACGCGTCTTCTTGTCAAAGAAAACCGCTCCGCTCAAGTCCACCTTGTATTCCCAATCGGAATTGTTTGCAAGTATATCAACATCGGCGAATAAGGTAGTAGTACAATCCACAGAATAAATTGCGTCTTGAATTGTAATCCTATGTCCATTTATAACGAAATGAACAACACCTTGCCTTGTACCTGTCAGGCAAGCGCCTTTCTTCGCGACGCCAATGTTGATCGATACCTCCTTGAAGGATTCAAACCAATCCGCATTCGGAATCAACGTCTTGTTGCATCCAGGATCCAAAATCCCTTCGTAGAGTTGTGACATGTCTTTCAAAGTCTTTTTAACAATACAATGGAAAACAACAATGCGATTTTACTTAAAACTAACAACAAAACAACCCAATCAGAAACAACCAGAAAAACTGAATTTTTGAGAAGAAAAGAACAATAAACACTCATGCGTTTCTGAGAATTCCATTTCTTCAACTTTGGAAACTCTGTTTCCATAAACGTACAATCTTGGAATCTGTGAAAACTCAGCATTCCATGATCGTTGATGCATCTTATAATCGACGGAGAGTGATGTCCAACGTAAATCTTTGTAGCTACATCCGCTGACAATTCTCCTTTCTTGCCCTTCTTGAAGACAGGCACAAGAACCTTACACCCAAAGACTCGGTGATGACCTATCTCAGGTTTTATGCCGTAATAGCGCAAGAACGGACTTTCCATATCATTGTGCTGGTTCGGCCACAGGCGTCCAACTGACATGTTTAGGTTCAATTCCAACTTCATTTTTCGCCATGTTTGACTGAATTGCGGGAGTCCCCTTGGGTTTTTCTCCTCCCCCGTTGGTTTTAACACGCTTCTTCTTTTGAGGACACGAAGAACTGAAGTGATCCGTATCACCACATTCCCAACAAGAACCACATTCCCACTCCAGGTTGTGAAATCCAGAACAGTCATCGCACTTCGGAAACTTGCGTTGTTTCGAAGCCACTTTCTGTGATTTCTTTGCGTTCTTCGGTTGTTTCGAGCCCATACTTTGCTGTTTGCGATCAGCATGGCCCGTAATTGTGACGTTCGCAACTGGAGCGTTACGTTCATTTGCTTCAACGTAACTATCCTACAAATCCACCATTTTCTGCTCCAATTCTTTGATGGACAGATATTCCTGGACTTTGAGGGCCATCACCGCCTGAGCGAATCGATGATCCAACCGCAAGCGCACCTTCTTTTGTGAGTCGAATCCCAAATGAAGAGTTTCACCCAAAGAAGTGCACTTATCTTCGACATCGCGAATCTCCTTGATGTAATCAGGAATAGACTGATTCGCGCGTATCGCTAATGCTTTATACGCGTCCACGACCGAACTATCCATCTTGCGATTAGCAGGATCCTTTGTACGTTGAAGTTCCACCCATAACTCAGCAGGAGTGGCAAACCTGGAATAGGAGATTTGCATTGACCTAGTCAATCCACTTCTGATGGCTCGCATAGTCGTCTGAACTGCATCTGCATCATCCTTTGCGCGGCAATCAAGGGTCTGCCAGACTTTATCCAACTGTTCGAACTGTTGGTAGACTGCTTTCCACTCTTTAATCGTCTGAGCTGATGGGACTCCATCCCCTTCAACAGCTTCCGCGTCTTCGTCATTGTCGTCGCCATTGTCGTCCGACTCTTCTTTGGCAACAGACACTATAGTTTTCCCACTTTTTGTCTGGTAACAACGCGAGTTTCTCCAATAACGCCTCCGGCGGATTTGGGCGAACGCGCTTGTTTACGAATGGGACAAACTTCGCGTCCAGAGTTCTTTCGTTTAACTGACCTATCTCTGTCAACGTCAAACGTTTCCAGACTGGATAGTTAGTGTCACTCAAGAGGATGCGCTTATTCTCTGGCTTCGCGCCTTGGTCTTTTGACATCCTTTGTTTTGGAGAACAATAACGCCGTCTGACGGCGTTAAATTCAAACAATGACGAGAACCCTAGGAATCACCTCAACGCTAGAGATACTCCTAAACACCCGAAATCCGCTTTCAAAAGCGATTTTGGTGCAGGCCGTCACATCTGAGGACGTGATCATTGCGCACAACGATCCAACCAAACATACTCTTTTCTGCATACTACATAGCTTAGAGATAACTATTTATTGAATAAACAACTACTAAAACATAAAGAAAACATTCTCTTATGAGTTTGACGAAGTTGGGTCTGTTTTCGAGTGGTTCTATTTTAGCAACACCACTGTCATCGCAACAACACACGCAGGTGCAAACCTACCGAAAAATCGGCAGCGTTTCGTTACATGATCAGTAGGATCGTAAATCCACAGAGCATTCCGCAACTTGACGCTAGGGAGCGATGATCGATGTCCTGTCAAACCACAAACAAGTCAACCGCTTCGGCGCCCCAAGGCGATTGTCCACCAAACTTGGTGACGACTTTGAAGGACTCATTTTGATCACAGATCAATCAGGGCGCCACAGGGCGTCGCCAGTCTCAGTGATAACTACATCTGAAACACCTGAAACTTTGAGGCGTCAAACGATCAAACGCTTTGATCTAGCCAACAAAGAGAAGCCAAACAGCCTGCACATTCGCAAAGCACATAACAACATAAGCCGAGCTGTTTGGGCTCATAACTTATTATAATCGGTAGGTGACGCAGCACCGGACGATCACAGCCGCTAGATGTTGTATGGCTAAGAGGCAGCTTATGACTCTCAGGGGAAGGGGCGGTGGACGTTGCTCGCGCACGAGCTTACTTCCGCAGAAGCGACAAGGGTGAAGTATTGTGCACGTGCACACTTCTCCGCAAGTTCGTCCCTTTTCCGGTGAAGGACATTTCCTTCTATTTATACCTCCAGAACTCTGAAACACGGGGGTGTTTCCTAAGAACTCTAAGGCCATGCTCCGCACGCCCATAGATTCTAACAGGCTGCCTAATATTCCGAACCAGCCCAATTCTCTCAACCAGCCCAATTAACCAAAGCAGCCCAATTAGGCTGCCTAATATTCCAAACCAGTCCAATTCTCCGAACCAGCCCAATTCCCCAAAGCAGCCCAATTAGGCTGCCTAATTCCAAAGCAGCCCAATTCCAAAGCAGCCTAATTCCAAAGCAGCCCAATTTGGCTTGTGGTTTTGTATATAATAAAACTGGCTTTTCTTTTGAAAAATAAAGAAGTTATGGCCTATCTGTTGTGTCATTTGCTTTTGAAAGAGTGGGTGGCCAGTTCAATCCCCGCATCCATCTTGGATTTTCAGGTTTTTCTCTTTGAAACTTAAAGTAGAAACTGAATTATTTTTTTTTGGTCAAGGTAAGGTTTAAAAAGATTAATTCATAGAAGTTATGTGTTTTTGTACAAAAAATTTCAGCAAAGTTTGAATTATTGTCTCCACTTACACCTTGTTTTTGATTGCATAATCACACATCATCAAAGCTCAGTTGGTAAGGCACATCCATGAGGTGTGCAGGCCAGGGGGTCAAGTCCCCCAGTAGGCAACTTTTATATCATAAAAATTTCCGGAGAAACCCTAACTCTCCCCAACCTCCCCCATGAGTAAAGAACCCTACCTCTGGGCCTGAGTCCCAGTTGCGGCAGGGATTGACAAAGAGCCAGTTTCTGAATCCGCATGTGCCTTTTCATGTTGAGAGGCGGTCGAAAGACGCGAGTCATCTGTGGGCAATAACAAGTTGCGCATTAGATAGTGGAGACGTTTTGGGAGGGTATTCAACATACGCACCAGACGCATCTTCGACAGGAGCTTCGATAAAAACAGCGGGAACAACTTTTAGAAATGCTGAAGCAGACGGGCCAGCGTCTGTAAGAAATGAATCAACCACTTTAGACCAATTTAATAACCAATCTTTCATTGCAAGAATGCTCACCGCATGCAATGTCCACGTTGATGGAGTGCGCCATGGTGGATGCGCAAGTATCCACAGATGGCGCCAGCGAGATGCGGGGCGGCGTAAGGTGCAGTCGGGTTCGGGTCAACCCTGCGGGTAAACCCGGACCCGATGGATCGGGTCTCAGGTCGGTTTTGGAAATATTTCCGACCCGAAGAAACCCGAAACGAAAGACCCGACATTTATTTTTCTTCCAAAAATAATGTAAGTGTCCCGATGCCACCACCCACCTTCCATCATCAAACTTCACCCCCCACCATTTATCATACTGTCATGCACTTTTCGCCAATTCTTGATATCTAATTGCTTTCAGTATGGTGCTTCCAGCAATGCAGGCAGAGTGCTGGAATTGACCAAGCGTCACCTGTGATCTATGATTATCTGTCCAGCACCATTACCACCTTTCATTAAACAACACTATTTATTTAGTAGTTTATCTGCCATGGAAAACTTTACAGCGCAAACGGTGTTTTTATTGATGCGGAAACCCCTTGCTTGTAAGTTGGCCCATTTTTAAAACATGACTTCGAACCAAGCAGCCTAAATCAACATTCAAAAAGGGTCAGAAAAGACGGATGCAATCCAAGGGAAAACAACACGCTGAAGGTGGTTGGCCAGTCCAGGCCAGTTCCTTCTTTTCACCAAATCCAGCTGCCCGCCGAGTCACTGAAGCTGAAAAACGTGCCTTTGCCAACATGTCCAAAACCGGGTCGTCAAGTCAGGCACTACAGGCTTCTGGTTCAAGTAAACGCCTGCATGAAGAGATTGATGACGACGACAACGATGGAGATGAAGACCAAGACCAAAACCAAGAGAATCAGACAAGCGTGACCCAAAGTCTTCTGGCCACCTCACCTGCCCCTGCTGCCTCCACTCCGACTCCACTGGTAGCTCAGTTGAGTTCAATTTTGAACACTCAACTGTCGGCCCAGTCTGCCCAGTCTGCAACTTCGTCAAGGACAGTACGACCCACATCTTGGGTCTGGAACTACTTTGACAAGAGCAAAACTGTTCAAAAGTCCAATCTGGGAGAAGGCCGCTTTGCCTATCTTTGCCAAGTGAAGATGTCTGAAGGACGACTTTGTGAAAAAGCCAGTAAGTTTCTTAATCATCAACTGTTGTCAATGTTGTGTTTAAAGCATCATTATCTCAATTTAATTAGTTACTGCTGAAACCAAATCCTCAACTGGAGCTCTTTCCAAGCATTTGAAAGAAAGTCATGGTCTCAAACCACCCCAACCCGCTGCCGAAAGCAACACGCCAAAGCGGTGCAAAACAGTTGCAGACTTCATGCAAAAGCGTCTTCAACTGCCTACTGATATCAACCTGGAAACTGTTCGCTACATCGCAAAAATATACCCCCCTGCTTGAGCGGCAATCCCAGGTTTGTTGCGGATGCCGATCTGATGCTTGATCAGACGCAGACCCTATGTCAATCAAACGGTATCCTGAACTAGTATCAGTTGTTGGTGAATGACAGGAATGTGATTTGGGTATGAGCGGTGCATGGAGTAACTGTGTCAAAAGGAAGCGCACAACTTATCAATAAAAAAGATCAAATCACTGTGTGTGTACTGGATGCAGGAGTGGGGCTTAGTTGGCAACAATTGCTTACACCAAATCAATCAAGATTTCCAACGCTTGTTCGATGTTGGATGGAAACACAAAACAGAAATCCCCAAAACACATACCATCCAGATTTCATGAACAAATTTGTTTCCTACATAATCACTATGTGCTCTGTGCATCAATTGAATGTATAGAAGCCATATTCCAAACCCAATCACAAACCATCCAATGCAGCAATCTGTGAACGGTACAAAAAAACACACCCAAAATGCATTAAATAAATACTAGAGGATCAACGTTGAGATATTGTTTATTATTTGAAATTAGTTGACAACAAAGATATGACCAGTGCAACTTTGTTTTAACGAATATAGTGGAAACAGAAGCATCTCATGTACAATACAAGGGATAAACGGATCAGTGATCAAACAAAGACATCGCTCAAGGGGCATCACAAAAACAGCCGCAGAAAGGAAAATGCAGATACCGCTTTACAAAAGAGCAGTAGTAGGAGTGACATCAAGTTTATGAGAATACTTCTCGTATGTCTCGTATGTTGTATCGGGTTTGTGGTGGACAGCACTTGTGGAAGTATTGCTTGAGCTAACGTCTACAAATAGCTGTTGTGTCAAGGTGAAATTGGAATAGCTATCTCACCATTTTGGCACCACTGCTGCTGCTGCTTACCCAGTGGCATTCCACCGCTCGCACAAGCAATACCAGTGCAGGCGCCGCCAGTGGTTCTTGCAATGTCACATGAAACCAGACCGCAGACAACACTCGTCACTGCCTGGACCACCAAAACCGTAAACGCCAACATAAATATTAAGTGCCAAAGACCTTGTTGAATAAATATGGGATACAACATGAGGACAAATTTGAATGATTGTCTGGAAACACAGTACCTCATAAGAGCAAGCTCTACTGCTGATCAACAGGCTAAAGAATTTTTTGAGGTTCTTAAACACCACTGTTCATTTTAGAGGAGGAAGTAAAGAGAAAACATTGAATGCACTAGTGGTAGCAAGAAATTAGTGATGAGATCAAACCGAAATGAGAGACAAATTGACAATCGTCAATCGTGTCACTTCAGTGAAAAGGAATGTACATAGCTTCTTATTTGCCTTTGATCTGATTTGATAGGTGTCTTCTTTTTCTTGGATGTTTTTTTTTGGGGGGAAACTTTTTTTTGGGTGTTTTTTGGGGTAAAACGTTTTTAATGCAAAGTCCTGTAAATGAGTCCTGTAAATGAGTTCTGTAAATGAATTCTGAGATTATTATTTTTCGTTAGATATTTCCGGATTATTCAAACACCCAACACTTCAAGGATACTGGCAGAATTCTAGACACAGTACAAAACTATCGGAGATTTGGAATCAAACATACAATACGTTTATTGATAAATAAAGATATTCCAGCATAGATAATTAATGTTATGCAGCAGGCGCAATAAGATGGCCATGGCGAGCCGCTCGAGCATCACGACCTGCATTTTGAGCCTGCCGTTTCTGTACATTAGCTTGCGACTTCAAAGGGTCAAACTAAAATCCTCAGCAACAATTGTCCATCATTGACTGCATCAATCAATTTGATAAAATGCAAGCAGGAAGCAATTTGCTAAACCCGCGTCGAAATGGATTGGGGGCTTCTCACATGCATCTACTGGCAAATCGACTTTGTTGGTGAGTTCGAATCTTCTGTTTAAGTAATGCAGGTCATTAACAGTGCTTGGAATTGAATCTGCATCATAACCGTCTTCATCGTTTGCCATCGACTCTAAGTTGGTCCTCCGCTTCATGTGGTTTATCAAGAGCATTGCAAAGTAGCAGTGTTTCAAGTTTGGACATAACTTTAATTGTTAATGAATATTTTTGGGAAGGTTGATTCATTTAATTCCCGCCAAAATGCCGAAATGCAAGGGTCCCAATAGTTGTTTTTGGTTGTTGTGAAAGGACAGTTACAACAGAATGGGATGAAGGCAAGCATCAGATGTCAAAACAACAGGAAAATACAACGCCAATATTAAATTTCTTCTTTCATTCTTGAAGTGCTTTCGAAAGTGTTGTCAATCAAGAATTGGTGAGGCAGATACCAACCAAATAAATATGTAAAACACATTGTGGATAGCTAAAACGGAAACAAATCTAATGTTTATTCTTTGTTTGGCTACAGCACAGAAAAGAAAAGCCGGGTAAGTGTGAAATTTCCAACACCGATCCAACATTGGAAAACAACGTTTGCACAATAACCACACCCGAAGCCAATAAATTGCAGTGAACAAATTCAAATAAAGCATCTGTTTCAATTGTTTTATTGGTAAGGTTGCTAAAAAGCACTAGATTGACATGGGAATTGCTGGGTACTTTTCTGAGATGTACATGACACTTCGTGCCATCTTGTGCAACATCTACCCCTTCAGGTTTGTCGAATCTCCTACAGTGCTTCAATGGGCCACGTTCTTTTGCCCAATAGCTCCCCGGTTACTTGAATCTGCAACCACATATCGAACAACAATGTTTTTAAAGGAACGTACTTGGAATGCCTCGCTGCTCTTTGGGTTTGGTTTTTTTTTTTTTATTTTTTTATTTTTTTCGAGACTCCAAAAATTTCTTCTCTTTTTTTTTTTAAAAAAAAAAGGTTCATTTTGCATCTCTCTCGTCAAAGGTTGCCATTGCAGGAGATATATGGACGGCTTTCATGAAACTGGCATTCCTCGGGCTTCGTGCTTCTTGGGTTGACTCAAACTTTGAATTCCAATCAACGACTGTCGGCTTTGTTCCTTTGACTGAATCGCACAGGTTCACCTTTATTTATTTGTATTATAGGATCTTACAATAATACAATACAATTAATTAGTGGCTTCAACGTCTGCGTGGCTCTGGTTCTCAAACTGATGGACTTGGGATTGCTCTCAAAACTTCAGTCTGTCACATTGGACAATGCGTCTTCAAATGATACACTGGTGTCTTTCCTGCATCAGATAATTGATCTCTGGAGATCTCAGCTCGAGCGCTCTCATCTGGTTCCTGGTGTCATTGGTAATCGCCTTTGACATGAAATTTTTATTTTTGGAACCAGCTGATGCCAATGCTGCAAATCCAGTGAATGAATTGGCCAGAAATGTTGAGTGGTTTTTTTTTTTGCCTTTCGCTTTTTCACTTTTTTAAATTAACTATAAATTCAAACACAGGTGGACCCGGCAGTCATCTCCATCATGCGAACATTGGCTGAAACTCTTTCCATGAATCATTCCACTGAAAGTGATGCATCACTCACATCCATCACTAGTACTGCTGTTCCCGATGATATCCGCAAATTGATAAAGAAGGTGAGGTATTGTTTCATTCAATCTTTGTTGTCTAATGCTGTTTCTCCAGGCTCAAGCCGTCGCTCGCATGCTTGCAAACAGCCCAGCTTTGCGTGATAAGCTTGAGAAGCAGTGTGTTGCCATGAATGTCAGTTTCCGACTCCTCATCCAAGCCGTGAAGACCCGTTGGAATTCAGTGCATGAGATGATCGACCCTCTAATCCATCTCTGGCGTCCACTGAACGCTGTCATGTTGCAAGTTCAGCCACAACAATATGCTAAGTATTGTTCTGCTTTTCGTGGTGATTCATCAATGGCTTTCGGAGACAGTGACCTTCACCACTTCAAAGCATTGAAAGTCTTTCTTCAACCTTTCTATGATGCAACAAAGCAACTGTCTGCGGGAGATACACCTACTGCTCATTTGGTGATTCCTCAATTTACTTCACTTTGTAATCAAATGAAGGGTATTATAGATGACGTGAATCCAATGTGGCTGAGAAACGGAGCACAATGCGCACTTGCCAAGTTGGAGAAATATTCTGATGCCATCTGCAAATGTGATGGTTATATTGTTGCAACAGGTGTTTTTTATTTTTGTATCGTGTGATATCTAAACCTGGTTTGTTATTCAGTGTTAGATCCTTGACATAGACTTGTGTACTTTGACAATCATCCTTATGTGTGAAAGGATTTTGTTGAAGAACGCTGCAAATGTATCCTTGCTGGATACCAATCTCAGTCCGGAAATGCTGATCCAACATCAACTGGTGGCAATGAAACTCAAGAAGCTGATGCGGACCTGCTCTTCAGTGCCTGGATTCGTACAGCCACTCAAGCCAGATCTGCACAAACCGAACTGGACAGATACTTTAACGCAACCCTGCCGGCCACCTCTGAGAACACAAAGAAGGATTGGTGTCCGTTGAAGTTCTGGAAGCAACAGACGGATTCACCAGTACTGCAGTGCATGGTTCGGGATTTCTTTGCTTCTCCATGCTCCAGCGTTGATGTGGAACGTATGTTTTCAATCAGCGGAAGGATGTGTACAAGGCTGCGTACAAGGTTGAGAGGCTGTACTATTGAGATGGGTCAGTGTTTGAAGTCGTGGTTTCCGAAAGTTGTTTTTAATTGTGATGGGAAGGGAAAGAGGGAATTTTCGTTTTTTTTTTTAGTTGTACAATGTTGTGAGAGTTAGTTATATTTGATTATTTAATGTGATATTGTTGAATGAACATTTTATTTATGTTATGCTTGCAGTTTTACGTAGAACAATTTTTTTCAAATTGGACTTCAAGCGAGTGCCAGGTTTCAGGGTAAACCCAAACATCTATAACACCTGTGGGAGAAACCCTGCGGGTTTCGGGCCAAACCCGAACATCTATAACACCCGCAGGGTTTCGGGGCAAACCCGAGCCCCGACCCCGGATACTCGTGTTCAGGTCCAAACCCGACCCGAACCCGACCCGTTTGCACCTTACGAGAGCGGCGGCGTTGGCGACTCGTTAGGCAGAGGACTCTTGTCCTTGCGTTTGTCCCTGCTTTTGGTCTTGAACATGTTCGGGAAAGACCACTTTTGTTTTTCTGTTTGCTTTGTTTTGTTGGTTTTGTTTTGTTTGTTGGTTTAATGTGTTGGCTGTAGTGCAAGACGTTGGTGGAGTGACAAACCCATTGAGAGAATGTTGGTCGTTCTTTTTTTTTTTTCTTTTTTTTTTTTTTTTTTTTTTTTTTTTCTTTTTTTTTTTTCGCCTTGGCAAAAACCGCTCTCACTGCGAAATGAAATAAATACAGATAAATATTTGCAGTATAATTGGTTCTAATGAATGCTTGCTCCTCGTGCCAAAAAAAACTATAGTCAGCGCTCCAAGATCCTTACAACGAAAAAGAAGGATACACCCTTAATACTGTCGCTAACCTCTGAATAAGGACACGGAAACAGTATCGGTGTTATGCCAAGGAGGATGGCTCCAACACTAGCTACGAAGATATTGGAAAAGGTCTGATTTCTGAGCAGGTTAAAGTGGATAAAAGGACAAAGAGCAAGCGGGATTGCCTACAAAAAGTTGCAACTCGGCTAGTTAAAAACTCTGAATAACGGGCATGGGCTATCCGTACCAGAGCAGCCAATGGGTGGACAGTCGCCAAGGCCATTTCTTCAATCTTTTTGAGTTCAGCTAAACTCAGCCCCATCGACACTAACCATTTCATGTTTCCCGGCACAAACCATTTCATGTCTCAATCTTTAGCATGTACGATCCTAAGGATTCTTTTCCTTCCTTTTCGTTCAACTCTGTAGTCTTTGGATGCTTGCTCCATAATCCGCAGCGGGATGGTTTGCAACTTAACTAGTTAACGAAATTGAATAAAGAGCATGGCATATCCGTACCAGAGCAGCTAAGGGATGTATAAACTAATTTGAATGGCAGTTATTGTAAAGGCGGAAGCATATTGTACAGTATTTTTATTTTTTTTAATTGACGGCCTGAACAAGCACGCACAGACTCGAGTGAGTCTCCTTTCAAACAATTGTCTTGAAGAACGCAAGAACTTGTGGTGATACTGGGCACTGCACCATGACGGCACTTCTCGCGTATTGACCAAGGAATAGAGGACAAGTTATCAGCAGTGTCATCATAGTCGCTGAGAAGACAAACCATAAGCGAAACACCGACAGGAAAATACCAACTCACCAATCCAACCGAGAACCGACCACCCAGGACCGACTCCCCAACTGATACCAAAGCCAGTAATACGCTGGATCGACACTTGCAAGATGCATAAGATCCCATGCATAATAAAAAATACAGAATTGACTCCCAAAGGCTCGCCTGAAAACAATAACACTGCAGTATACTCATGAAACAAGGCAGAAAACAAAAAAGACGCGAAGGTTGCTATCGCGAGTTGGAGCTCTGAATGGCGTTTCGAGGACTTGGTTTTCGAACTCGCGTTGTATAGATCCATCACATGGAGAATTGGAGTAAACACGATTCGATGGAATGTCAATTTGATAGGGTAGTTCCATCGATGCGACCACTGTATAAATGCCTTCGTCTCAGACTCTCAAATAAAAGAAATAGCAATTTAAGTTGGCTTACAAAGTCACGCAATGACGTCGCCAAATATGGTTTATCAAAGAGTGGGGTATATGGCGCGCCGAGAAACAGTACTAGCCCTAAAGTACCGAAAACATATGCTGGAACACCAACCATAAGCACCATATATAATTATGGGGACCTGGGAAAGAAAACATACCTATCTGAAAATCACAGTAAAACATAATTGCAAACATGACATGATCCATTAATTCCCGGATATCAAATATGTTCAGTAGCCACGACTCCGAACTGCACCCATACGTTTGGAAATACGCCAATGTGAACGTGTAGCATAACCAGTGCCCAACGAGACTCAGCCCCATCGACACAAACCATTTAAAGTTTCGATCTTTAGCTTGTACGATTAGAGGGATCCATTTTCTTTCTTTTCGTGCGGCTCCATAGTCTTTGGATGCTTGCTTGCCCTTCCTTTCCTCCATTGCACGGACTGGCTTATTGCTCGAAGTGGCAAGGAACTCTCCATAATCCGCAAGCTTCCACTTTGAATTCATGGATCTAATATCGCATTCGTTAAAGCATTTACTTCAGATAGAGTGGAATGTGGTTTAACCTTGGAAAAGTCGCCATATCAAGGATCCTCACTACGAAAAAGAAGGATGCACCCTTCACGCTGTAATCAATCTCTAAGTAATTACACGGAAACAATATCGGTGTGAGGCCAAGGAGGACTGCTCCTACAACCGCTACTACGGCATTGGATTGATTCTGATTTCGGAGCAAGTGGAAGTGGATTGAAGGAGAAAGAACGAGAGGGATTGCCTGTTTTCGAGTTTAGAAAGGAAATGTCATAACGTGCATCGGCTACACGTACGAGGGCGACTAACGGATGGACTATCGCCAAGGCCATTTCTCCAAATCCTTTTTAGCCAAACCAATTCTGCATCTTCCGCATCAACACGCGATCAAGATGCATTTTGTGTCCAACATAGCTATTCGTTGCTATTCGTGTATTGTTTGAATATTTATTATTCCATTGTCATTCCATGTCCAAAATCGCTGTTCTGGTAAACAAATCATCATATCAACATCCGACTCATTGCAGTTAGATTCTGGCGGCAGGATACGGCACGCGGCTTCAGAAAGACATTCTAGCAGACTCTTCAGGTCGCTTCGAAGCACAGAAAGGTGTCTCAAAGGCACTGCTGCCGCTGGCGGGGAAACCATTAATTGGCCACTGGCTAGAATTACTCAAGGAGTGAGTGTCTGGGCGGTAATGCAACTAGCATGGCTCATTCGGAAAACCTTAGGATCGAAGACAGTATCCCAACGGAGGCTTTCATAATCTGCAATGCCAGCAACCACTCGCAGTTCCTGACTTGGGCTAAAGACTCCGTATTCCCACAAGACAGAATCTTCAATGATGGAACTCTTACAAATGAATCTCGCTTAGGTGAGAAAAGGAATCAATATCTTGACATACAAAATTCAACAACGTCAAATATAATTGTAAGGAGCAACCACTGACCTCAGTCTCGCGATTTCCCATTTCTCTCTGGAAAATGCAGAGAAATATTCCGCCGTTCTCGTTGTGGCTGGAGACACGCTCTTTCTGAAGGACTTTAGTTTGAAGGAATTCCTCACAAAAGCAGCGTTGAACTCGGCCACGGCGCGCCCCCCTTGTTTCGTCGCAAGCTACTTGGTAGCTAATGATATGGATACACTGAAGACCGGGATTTTGGCCACGGATGCTACTGACAGCGTAGGAAATGCAAACCGCGTCCTGTCATTGATTGAAAAGCCACACCCAAGTGAGACTTCATCGCGTCTTGCTTGTCCTTGCTTTTATTACCTTTCTTCCCCGGCTTTACCGCTGGTTCATCAGTTTGTGAAGGATAGTGTCGCACGTGGGGAAGGTTTGGAGGCCAGAGACGCTGCGGGAAAGCTAATTGCTTGGTTAGTTGCAAATTATCCCGTGTACGCTGTTGGAGTTACTGGAAGGTTGGATATTGGGGGCTTGCAAAGCTACATTGAGGCTGAAGAATACTTATCAAGTGGCACACATGAATAAACGAGGATATGAGGCGTGTATTTACAAAATAAATTGAATCGCAGACAAGATCAGTAGTAGTAATATGGGATTAAATATCATAGTACGAGGTGTCGTTGACTTGGCGCTGGTTACTGGCAACACAGTTGCCACATTGGTTGTGACATTCCCAGCTCCACCAGTTACAGTTACTGACGTGGACGGAATAGCAGTCACTGCGGAATTGCGTTCAAAAACAGCAGTTCCCCACAAGGACGGATCGTGGACAGTATTTTGCCCATTCATTCCTGCCCAAACCCAAGAACTACTGTTTCCCGTTTTCGAATAGGTACCCTTTCCATCGACATTGAATCCCCACTGACTTCTCGCGAATTGAACCCTCATGGAGTTTCCGTGATTTGGAGGGCCTTGTTTACCAGAGAATTGGGATATGCCGCTCCAAGGAACAGCAATTTCAACAGTCCATCCTTGATCCACGTCTCCGGATTTGTTTAGGGTTCCTTGGATTCCAACTTTGCTAATTAATCCATTTATTTCACTTGGATTCGTGGCAACTCCTCCTTGACTATACGGCTTATCCAAACTCAATTGCCATGTTGTTCCCAACGAATTGATTTCGAGTTCGTAGTAATTGAGTCCATCGCTTTCCGGATCCATAAAGAATTCAAAGTTGTTTTCTTGGTAGAGCGGGGTGTTTCTGCCTTGCATGTTTGACCAGACATCGGGGTCTTGGATACGGGCTCCAATATACAAATATTCATTATCCCACAGCATCATTGCAGTTGTGGTGTATCGAGGAGTGGGTCCATCGCCGGTTATGTCAATGAAGGAGGCCGTTTGGGTAGCGTTCAACCAAGGTCCAGAAAGAGATCCATCCAAAGGAGGCTTCGCAGAAGTGAATTGACAGGAATAAATTGGCGACGAAATCGCAGAGGCTTTCGAGGCGGATTGAGTTTCGGTCGTGAGAGACAACTTTGGAATGGTCTGGCTGGCAACTACAGCAACCGCCACACAGACTCCAACAAACACAGACAATTTGATAAGCGATTGCTTTAAAGTCTGGAGCGCAGTTGGAGGGGGCTCTTCTTCCAATATCTTGGACGGTTTGGTATCAATATCCATAATTGGAAGAAATCATCAACAAGAAAAGGTTTTTAATTCATCAGTTCTTTGCAAAAACAGACAACGCGCCGCTTCCACCACAAACTTGGTCGTTTTTGCCATCACACGGCATGTTGCATCTTCCACTCACTGACGGGCTATAACTGAACCCATAGTCTGCCCAACACTCTGACGAATACTCCACTCCAAAGACTGTGTATCCACCAAGATCTGCCAAACTCGCACACAATTCAAGCGACATGCGCCACTTTGGAGTAAGTCTGTGTCGAAGAAGTCGGTTTCCGTTGTTGTCTTGGTAACAGTCAACGTAACGGTATCCGTTAGGAGCAGACGGAACTTGTGGCGCGTTGAAAGGAACTGGAATTTGAGTTGAGTATACTAAAGCTGCTCCACTGCCACCACAGATTTCATTGTAGTTTCCTTGGCAACGCATGTTACATTGGTTACTGGAGGTGGGCGCATAAGACAAAGAGTTGGAAGCCCAACATTCAGACCCGTATTCCACACCAAAGACGCTGTATCCAGCAGCAACGGCGAGCTGTCCACAAATGCCGACAGTCATTCCAGATTGAGAGTAGAGGCGGTTGGAGAGAAGACGGTTATTGTTGTCATCTTGATAACAATCGGCGTACTTGAAACCGGATGGCAATGAAGGTGCTTCTGCTTGCTTGACAGGAAGTTCGTTCAAATTGGAGTAAATCGACAACGCACCACTGCCACCACAAGTTTGGCCACGGTTACCGAGACACGGCATGTTGCATTGATCGCTGTTGCTTGGCGCATGTGACAGCATGTTTGCTCCCCAGCATTCATATTCATATTGAAGCCCAAAGATGGAGTATCCAGCAGCGACGGCCGCCTGCCCACACTGTTCCACAGTCATTTCCAGCCACGTGGTCAAACGATTCACCACAAGACGGTTATTGTTATCGTCTTGATAACATCCCACGTATTTGTATCCTGGTGGCAAAGACGGTTTGGCTGATTGGGCCACTGGAACTGGGTTTTGGTTCGAATAGATTGACAGACCGCCAGCTCCACCACACATTTGGAGAGGGTTTCCTTGACAAACCATGTTACAACGATCCCCGAACGTTGGAGCATATGACAGGACGTTGGCGCCCCAACACTCGTATCTGTACTGCAGACCAAAAATAGTATATCCAGCTGCAACAGCCAAACGCCCACATTCCTCAACAGTCATTTCATACCAAGTGTAGAGACGGTTGGCGACCAAACGATTGTTGTTGTCGTCGTTATAACAGCCAACGTAATTAAACCCAGCCGGAATGGAAGGGGGGTCGATAGTGGGTCCGCCAACAAAATAAACAGTACCCCACGAAGATGGGTCATGAATGGTGCTTTGTCCGTTCATACCCGCCCAAACCCAGGTATCACTCTGGCTCGTTTTTGCGTAGTTGCCGTTTCCATCGACATTGAATCCCCACTGACTTCTGGCGAATTGGACCCGCATAGAGTTTCCGTTGTTGGGAGCACCTTGTTTGCTGGAGAATCGAGAGACTCCGCTCCAAGGAATAGCAATTTCAACAGTCCATCCTTGATCCACATCCCATGCGCGATTCACTGTTCCCTGGACGCGAACATTACTGATTAACCCGCTAATTTCGTTTGGGTTTGTGGCGTATCCCCCTTGGTTGTATGGCTTATCCAAACTCAATTGCCATGTTGTTCCCAATGCATTGATTTCGAGTTCGTAGTAATTGAGCCCATCGCTTTCCGGATCCATAAAGAATTCAAAGTTGTTTTCCTGGTAGAGCGGGGTGTTTCTGCCTTGCATGTTTGACCAGACATCTGGGTCTTGGATACGGGCTCCAATGTACAGGTATTCATTATCCCAGAGCATCATGGCATTTGTAGTGTATCGCGGAGTGGGCCCAGTACCAGTAATGTCGATGAAGGAAGAAGTTTGTTCGGCATTCAACCAAACCCCAGAAAGAGATCCATCCAAAGGAGGCTTCGTGGGAGTGAATTTACAGGAGTACGTTGGGGCAGCAATCGCAGATGCTGTTGAGGCAGATTGGGTTCCAGTGGAGAGTGGAGACAACTTTGGGATGGTTTGGCTTGCAACAACAGCAATCATCACACAGACTCCTACGAAGACAGACCATTTGATGCATGACCGCCTAGTAGTCGATCCAGAGCTTTGCGCAACATGCAATGCTTGTTCGCGATCAATCTGCTGCTTGAGCAACTCCTCCGTTTCCTTTGTTGGTTCAATCCTCATTTTGTTTGGAAAAAGTGAAGGGAGCCGAACCAGTTTTTCAGAGTCAACAATCAATCAAAAAAAAGAGTGTTTGGGAGAGCACTTAATTTCAATGTTCTTGTTGTGGCTGTCTCTGCCAAGGGAACCAAGGCCTTCGTAATACGTTTCTGGATTTAACCAGAAATGTTTTTCGTGCTCGAGCTCTTAGCTGGTGTAAGGGGATTTCGCATTGACATGAAATAATTCATTAATATGTTGTTGATTAGATATCCGTGTCTTCAGTGCTACCAATTGTGCACTATGCTCTCATGAGGCAGAAGGAACCAGTGAACCTGACACAACAGATCTTGTTCACTGCCATCCCACATGTCATTGCATCTGTTCTCTTCCCTTTTCCTCATCCGCAAGTTGATCTCTTTATTAAACTGGAGATGCTCGTGTTTTCGATCCTTCGAATTTTGGAGTTGAGAGTGCTGTCAAGGTGAACAAACCGTCACTTGATTGTTCAATTCCCAACTTTAACCTCAACATCCAAACGCTTCTGAAGATCGATTCTCGCATCTAATTGGAGTTTCGCCGAGTACATTGAGTTCTATGTTACAGCAGACAACCGGCCCCTTAGAAAGCAGAAAAAAGCTCAAGACAGGCATGATGCGTGGCAAATGGCTGGTATAGCGAAAGTACACCCTCAAGATCGCACTCTTGCGTATTATATGAAGTTGTTGGCGCGTCAGTGCGTTGTGTTTGTCATTTACTGCACCTGTGTAGCCTATTTCAGAAAGTACCCGTTTACTGCACATGTTGGAATTCTAAGCGTTAGTGATTTCAATGGACTCAGGAATTATTTTGTGTCGGGTGTGGCTGGGCTCTGTATCATGGATTTGGGTGCTATTTTTTTTCGAAGTGCATAACAATATGTAACTGATTATGAAAACAGTGCATACACCCATCGCCTCTCTGGTTTTCGCAATTTTTGATGCGCCATTTATCCCGCTCTTCAACGCTCCGCATCGGTCAACATCCCTTCGAGAGTTTGTGAGTACTACTCCGCAGCGAATTTACCATGAAATTGAAATGTCGATTCGTTTTAGTGGGGGCGTCGATGGAATATTCCCGTCAAAAGCTATTTGCATCACATGGTGTTTTCACCAACCATCACGTTTTTGGAATCCCGATTTCTCCCCAGTACTGTGAAAGATAAACACAAGTCGTCAAGCGGACGGCGATTCATTCACCACGTATTTACTGCTATTGGATGTATCGCGTCGTTTACTGTCTCTGGAATAGCCCATGAATACTTTGTATGGCTCTTTTTCTTGGGAACACAGCCGCTGGGGGATAACTTCTGCTTCTTTTTCTTGCATGGGCTGCTTTGCGTGGTTGAATTTGGAATTCAAGAAGTGACTGGGTTTGGAAAGTTGTGGGGAGTGCACGGTCTTTGGCCGTGGGTGCGCTGGGCAGGTGAGTAGTTTGCAGTGATGGATTCCCTTTTTCTAGATGAGCTAACAGACTGTTGATGCGAACCTAGTCACCATGTATGTGATACTTCTGACGGATCCTTTAATGGCTGGACCATATCTTCGTGGAGTTGGTGCTGCAAACCTGCCAGCACCGGAGTTTCTTGTTAAGTTGTTGGATGCTTTGATTTGATGGTTGTATTACTCGCTGCTCAGTAATTTGAGTGCTCTCTTTATATCAATCATCAAAAGTACCAAAATTGCACAATATCCGACCCAATATGTCGATGAATCGTGTCAATTAAATTGCAGAAACAGGGATATTATTTTGATGTTTTTGAAGACAACTTGAATCCTTATCACTCACGTTTCGAATCGTGAGTCTCTACAATGTTTATTCTGAGGAGGCCACACGTCCTCGAAATCTGATTGGCTCCCACCCTTGACGCAATCTGATTGGCTGATGTGTTTTTCCAACCCCAACCTCCCTTCGAAACTTCATCACATATATTTATAACATTAACACATTAAAATAAACTGATTCAACGGTGGTCTTGTTTAGGATTGGTGTGTTGCGCTGTGTAATGCCTTCCAATTAAAAAAAAACATCAACTCAACTACACTCAGACTATCTACCATAACCTCGATGATCCTGACTCCAGGCTTGTCGAGTTGGATGCATTGCGCTGCTTCCCAGACATTGGTAGTTGTCCTTCTCTCTTCCCATAATCCCATCTAACTCCTAGTCTCCTGCTATTTGTCAAGCTATACGGAAGACACCACTGGGTTTGATCCTGTTACCGTCCACCCAATCACGACGTTGCCCGCTCGGTTTGATGTATTTCAGTTGGGGAATGTAGTGGCTTGTGTGACAACTGTCTTCTCAGGCGTCTGGATGTGCTTGCCTGCTCCACGTTTTTGGCATACTACAGTTATCCACCTTCAAAGTGCCCCAGTCACGAGTCAAGTCTACGCTACATTGTGAGGATTAATTGTCATGTGCATTCAACTGGTAAGTTTTCAAATGACGTGGTTGTATTCCCCTTCTCATTCTTGCATTAAACAGGAACGACTCATGTTTGGCACATTCGAGACAAGGCTGCTTTTGCGGCTTTCAATTTAAAGCCAAGTCCAACAATCCGTAAACAAGTCATTCCTGGCTCAAGCGGCGCTACCTTCTACCAAGGATCTAGCCGGGTTTGCTCTGGTATTTTGGTCCAAAGATTTCTGGACGCCGTATAGTTACCCCATTTTTGTTGTTTGCTTTAATTCTTGCAGTTTAGTGATTGTGATGTAATATAAAGGTGGTGCCAGAAGTCAATCCGACATTGGAGGTTTATTTGATTCACACTTAATAAAAAAGTATAGAGGTGTGAGTGCCCCTACCAGTGAAACTTCACTGGACCTTGCATTCAATTTACTGTCAATTTACAACAAAATGATCTCTCTCAGCATAATAGCCATTTCAACACTATCCCTGGCAGTCCATGGCCAATCCACTGTAACCGCGACAGTATCAACAGCAAGCGTAGCGCCTGCCTTGAACTCATCGTCCATCTCGATTCCTGTTGTTCCCACGACTGTGACTGGGGCAACTGCCGCTTGTTTGACGCAGCTCCAGTCTGTCGCGGCCATGTACCAAAGCTGTGGAGTTTCAGCAAATACACAGACTGCTTCCGCCTGTGTCTGCCAAGCGGTGAGGATCGCTTGTTGTCGAAATGACTTTGTGATTAAAGGAGTGACTTATGTTTACCACAGAACAACCTGAAAATAGTCCAAGGACTCGTCACCAGCTGTGGCACTTCCGGCCAGGCGGCAGCAACGGACGTTTCTCAGCTAGTGAGTCTTTGTACGGGAAGCAAGTCCTCTACTCTGGGATTGCTGGCGATTTCTGGGTGGAGCACAACAACAGTCGTTCTGGCAGCTCTGTTGATTTAATTTATTTCTACTGTGGATAGAATTGTAGAATGTGGATTATACCATATAGTATTTAGACATAAAAGTACTTGCTATTAATTTTCCGATCCAAAACAAAAAACCACAATGACGCAAACATCCCTATTTCTATCGCGAATATCGAGTGCAATTTCATCCGATTTCGGAACCGGTGAAAGCAGATCTCTGTCTTTAGTGGTCGCTTCGGACGATGGGTTTCTTGGTGCTTTGGTTGACCTTAAACAGTGGATTGGTGTTGTCGAAGCAAGCGAGTCGCTACAGTTTTATAAGAAACGGATTACGAAAAAGAAGAAGAATTTGTTTTCTTTCGGATTTGAAGATGATTGCCAAGAAGTGGATTTGGAGGTTTGTTGTTTTTGTGAGCTTCCATGTTCCAACATTCACCACTCAAACTCGACAGGCCGAAGCATCATCTCTGCTAAACCTCATCAATAGAGAACTTGAATCCGCGCCGTCAAATGATTTATCTGAAATGGCAGTGTTCTTGTCCATTCAACTGGCACTTTTTCGAAGTTTCAAATTACTGAAGAGAGGATTCCAACGGGATGACTTGTGCGAACTTGTCCTGGTTCTCGATAAATCCTCTGTTATTCAAAGCGCCTCGTTTTTTGTTATGAATGCTGCTCGTCTTGCCACCACGCTCAAGTTATCCCTGTTGGCTGATTTACAAATTGACGAGTTCAACATCAAAGATGCTTCTGTATCTTTGCATCAGGCTAAAAAATCCTTGAAAGAGTGGTTATCTGATCTGAATACGTTTCAGCAAGATATGGGCATTCCCTTGACTACACTTAAACGTTTGGACTCTCCAACGAATCGATCTCCATCTCCGTCTTCATCTTTAGCATATCACCAAAACGTACAGAGATCTTCTTCTTCGTCTGCTTTTCGGCTGCAAAACTTGTTTGCCACATCGCCTATGACTACTGATGCTGTACATGAGCAAGCACGTACAACCATTCACATATCAACTTGGTTGAACCATTTTATTGAATCAATCAGCCTGAAATTTGGAATCGTGTTTCAACGCGTACTATGCCAATCATTTGGACCTACAACAACCATCAAAGACTGGAACGCGAATCAACTGTCAAAACCAGATACAACTTCTCTCGAACACATGTAAATCTCAGAATTTTTTATTTTGTAAGTGAGGCGTATGTCTTTGCTCATGGTTTCGTAGAACACACGACTTTCTCGCTTTCTATCCAACGTGTCTGAATGTATCTCTCATTTACCAAGTTTCGGATGCGCTTCCTTTTTGGGCCGACGGATTTCATTGCATGCCACCAACTGGCTCGGGTTATACTCCGCCGACTGGACTCGCGAGTTTTCCAGCTGTGTTCTCTTTCCCAGAGGTATTTAACGAGTATTTAAAAAAACGTCTCGTTCTAAACTCAGAAACAAGACGGCACCTATCCGAACACATTGGCCAAACATAATATCACTGCTTCAATCACAACCCACAATGCCCTTTCAAGATCAAACTCGGAAACTTGAACCCATCTCTCAAATCATGAAACGCGAAAAGGGTAAATCGCGTATTTCGATCTTGCATCCACTACAAACTGTACCAGAACAGCAGCTCCAGCAGTCGCCCTTATATTCCCCCGACAGAGCTCTAGTATCCAGCCCTGTTAATAATACCACCAACGACACAGACTCGAGTGTTGATGAATCCAGTGCCGTTCCGAATGTGGGGGTGTTTGGAATATCTTCAAATTTGACTACAACGTCAGGACGTTTATGGAAAATCATGGAGAGTACTTCTTCGAGCTTGTATTCTTCGGTAAGCAATGGGGGCAGCGGAAGCGCTACTGTTGTTGGCGGTGGAGCTAGTACGCCTGGAGCATCTCGATCCCGGATGGGATCTCTTCCAGGATATCCTCAATCAACAGCCCAATACCATCAACTTGTCAACAGTGAAGGCACCAAAAGTTTCTATGCGCGGCATGATCCAAAACATAGCATCGTATTTTACGATCGGAAGGTCGACGTTACATATGTGATTGTGAGAGTGAGTGAGATGTATATTATTGCGATGCTGTTTGAAGGGGCAAAGAAGGGGAGAGGTGTTCAAAGAGGAGGCGCGATTATAGTTTCAGAAACTGAGCGACGGAATAGTGGTGCTGATGGTGGACGCAGCAGTGGGCCTCCGAGCGAGTTGGTAGTTGAAGAGAATGGCGAGTGGGAGAATGATGTCATGGAATTTGTACAAAGTTTCATTGGAAAGCTTGAGCATACACGTATCAGAGGCCTTTTGAGTTCGTAATAATGAGAGAGATTGATTTTCAATCACTTGGTATTTTTTGCTTACCTAATGTCAAGTGCACGCTGACTCCTCTATTGCTGCCATACAGTGGACTATATTTCAAATGACATTAAAGGGGCTATTCTAGGTTTTTGCGTAAGGTGACAGCGGGGTCCTGTGGCCTTTCACTATCTATGGACTGTCTGACACTCATCGGCGCCGCTGACAAGTTCGAATGCGATGGTGTGAAAGTTTAATATAGACATAATTACTTAATTTCCAATATGACATATGGTCTTTGAGCTGTTTGATATGAGGAATAATATTCGGTGGCTGGTAAGCCACTGGCAAATTTGCCAGTGGGCTAAGATCTACGTAAACAACATATCTTTGAATTATTATGATAGCATTTCCTATTCAGTGCAGTGTTCCGTTAAGGTGCGTAATCGACAGGCTCAAATCATATTCAAATTGAATAAAACTTTCTGCTGCACGTGATAAGGATTTTCTGGATAAAAGTGCACAAAATCCCTTCCCCCAATTTCAATATTTTCAAAAATGTCTATCCACCTCCAATCCCTCGTGTACCCTACCAACAGCGTGTGCAACACTGCTTCCCTCCGCTTTGCCTCCGTTGCTGTGAAGGCAAATGCCACTGAGTGCATGGCCGGAACTACTGACAAGACTACCTGCTCTACTGACGCTAGTGAATGGTATCTCTATGACTCCTCCTTGGTATCTTCCTGTGTTTCTTCGCCAGAGAGCCCAAATGCCGCCTTCCAGGCCTTGAACAAGCAATACGCTCGCGTCAGTTATTTTGCTGACAAAGCATGTGCCAAAAACACATTCACCTTCTACACTGTTTTGAACGAATGCTACTATGTCCGCCCCGATCTTTCCGGTCTTTTCTCAATCTACCCAAACAACACTCTTCACTGGGACTTTTACACTGGCGGGTACTGCAAAGGAGAAGTTTTGCAAAATTTCCAGGCATTCAATTTGGATTCGAAATGCGACTCTTCGGATCCAACTGTGGCCAACTTTTTGGACGTTACTGGGTCCTTTACTTACCATGCCGAGATTTTGGGCCCCAAGACCGAGAAGCCAAAGCCAAATAAGGTCGAGAACCCGGAATACAACAAGGTTTACACCAAGGATGTATACACAGCAATCAATGCGCTTGTTTTGCAAGACCCAACTGACGCCAAGCTGAACAAGTGGCTGTTTGATGTTACTGGTTAGTGTACTGCTGGAGTTACCTTCCCTGTTGATCCAGCGTGCTACTGCAAGTTTGGGGCTGATTGGAAGGACGCTGGGAGTGCTTGTGCGGTCGTGGATGCTGTGTACAACAATGGAAACAAGGATTGTAATGCGATTGCTTCTTCTTACAAGGTCTGTGAGAGTTATGCTCCAGAGACTCCAACCGGGACTACTACTACTATTGCTGCGACTGCGACCACTACCGCTGTGTACAAGGGAGTGGCACCAGCTACTGCTCTTTATTCTGGTGTCCCTTTGAATGTTGTTTCAGGTGTGTTTGCGTTGTTGGCTTCGTTGGTTCTTTAGATTGATTCAGAGAATATTCGCTGTGGGCTGTTCCCCTCTATGAAAACAACCTTTAAAATAAAAAAGAAGTCCTGGAAAATCGGTCTATATAAGAAAAGTTTCGAAAGTAGTAGTGAAGACAAAAGAAGACGGATTGGGGTTTGTTTCTTCTTGAACTTTTTCCTTTTTTTACTTTCGTTTTCACATTTTCTGGTAAAAGAACCAACAGACAAGACACTTTATAGGCACTGATAAACAGCTTTGCTTCTTATCATTCTGTTTATTTATTTTGGCATGGATCAACGACTTGTCAAGAAATATTCCGGTAACGGCTCGTCATCGTCCTTATAGCTAGGCGGTCGCTCATTCAAAGCATGAAATCGAGTTAGATATCCTTGGCTTTTCAATCGGCGAAGACAGCATGTGCAAGCAATCAAGACACTAGGCACAAAGAGTCCAAATAATAGGATTGTTGGTCCAGTTAACGTTTCGATTGCTGTGAATGAGTCGCCTAGTGGAGCCGATTCATTCCAAAATGAAAGGGTGTTGGTAGCGGTTGCCATTTTTGAGATGATCGACCGGCAGTAATGAACGAGATGAAGATTAGCGCGTGTGTTTGCGAATAAAATATTTTATAAATGTAACAGACTAAGTTTTCAAAGACTAATTTAATGCTATTTGACGGCATAATTTCAAATCACAATGCTATAAAAGGAGCTGGATTGAAGGAATACTTTTGCACGCAATGGTTACGCCATCCTTCAAACCACATGTCATCCTTGGGGTAACTCTCGTTCCTCCACCAAAGTCTTAATACTGATTATGATGGTTATTAAAGACCATGACATTCGGCACAGGCAGTGGCGGTCGAATTTCTGATCGCGCTGTAATCCAAGAGATCCTTGACATTTTCAAGGCCCACGGACACACCGAGTTGGACACTGCCCGAAACTACACCCAAGGAAACACGGAAGAAGTTTTAAATGAATTAGGAGTCTTTAATCAAGGCTTCCAAGTACACACTAAAGCGTTTCCAGTGACACCAGGCGATCATGAGCCAGAAAAGCTGAAAGCCACTGTTTCGTAAGTCATCACTTTGGTCTCTTTTATTTAATGTAGTCCGTCGTCAATTGTTGTCTCAACGATCCGTCGATCTTTTTCTTTGACTTCAAGGAAATCTCTGAAAGCGTTGGGTGTTGGAAAAGTCGATGTGTTGTATCTGCATGCACCTGATCACGCCACTCCATTTGAAAAAACACTCAGAGCTGTTCAAGATTTATACGAGCAAGGCGCTTTTACTGAATTGGGTCTGTCGAATTTCGCCGCTTGGGAAGTGATGCAGGTAAAGTCAATCAATTCAGCACTTTTTAAAAAGTAAAAGTAACCCTACGGCAACAAACCACAAGGTTTACCAAATTGCCAAAGCCAATAATTACGTTCTACCTTCGATTTACCAAGGCATGTACAATGCGCTCACCCGCGACGTCGAAAAAGAGCTGTTCCCTTGCCTACGCGAGCTTGGAATCCGCTTTGTCGCCTACAATCCGCTTGCAGGTGGAATCCTCTCTGGTCACCACAAGTTCGAGCTCGACCCTGAGCAAGGCGCTCGGTTCGATCCGAAAACCACTCAGGGCGAGAGGTACCGCGAGAGATACTGGAACACCGCTTACTTTGACGCTGTCGAGCTTGTCAAGGCGGCTGTATCAAAACACGTAGGAGTCACGCTTGTGAATGCGAGTCATCGTTGGATTTTCCATCACTCCAAGATTGATCAGTCAAAGGGAGATGGTGTGATTATTGGCGTTTCAAGTGTGAAGCATGCCAAACAGAATCTGAGTGATTGCGAGGACGGACCCTTGCCAGAGGTATGAAAAAAAAATGAACAACGAGTCTTAAATGATTTCAATGTGTATTTAATTTTATTTCCTATGTATATAGGATATTGTTTCTGCTTTCGATGAGGCGTATGCACGAACCAAGGCATTGCAAGTCAACTATTTTCGTTAAATGACCACGCTCATAAAGAATAAAGCATTGGGTTTTCAGATTACAAAAGTATTTTGACTCAAGGAAGCAAACAACTATCTGCTGGTCGCAGTTTGCTGCTTGATGTCCAGCGCGGTTGTCCAATTGTCACATACAGTGATTGTCGAGAGAAACACGTCAGTATCAAGGAATCAAGGATTAAACCATCGGCACCATATAGAACAATGTGCAGCCCGAGGGGTCCACAGCTGTCAGGGAGTCCAAGCTGGCGGCGCTAGGCAGACAGAAATCAAGTGTCCCACAGTCCTGAGTGGCCGACATCGTTCTGTCTCACCGATTCAGTGGCTATCAATGGAGACCGGGCAGCTGTTGCGATAGCGCACAAACAGCTCGATGTTGTTGGCAGTGATTCATACGAAATCAAATTCGAAGAGCTTCAGAAAAGTTTTCATTGCAAGAAAAAAGTATATGAATAATTGGTAGGTCAGTAATGGAAATCGAGAGCTCGCTCTGAAATGAAGGGATAAATCCCTTCCTCTCCGAGCGAAGCTCCCGGAATTCCCAACACCGCAACGGGAGTCGAACCCGAGGTGACCGTAGGTGTTACCAGGTTGACCGCAACCTGGGTTCTCAACTCAAATGAAAAATAAAAGATAAACTAAAAAAGGAAAAATTAAAATAACAGATTTTGAGTTGTCCCGTTGTGTTGGGAATTCCGCCTTGTGTAGGGGTGGATGGTCGGGGAAAGGGTGGCGTTTGCTCGTCTTTGACCAAACGAGCCGATAGTCCTGACTTTGGACCAGAAAATTGTTATCTAAGTGTGCCTCCCAATTAATCACGTATTTTGGGATTGCTTATCAATGATAATGGAATAAATATTTTCTTCTTCAATCCCCAAGTGTATGAATAATTGGTAGGTCAGTAATGGAAATCGAGAGCTCGCTCTGAAATGAAGGGATAAATCCCTTCCTCTCCATTACTTATTAATCATAGCTAGCACTCGATTTCTTGCCGGCTCTGCTATCCATTGAGAGATTAGCCTTGAAGGCGCTGTGCTATTTCCTGAAGCCGGGAAGTACTTTGTGTACAATTCGGCTGAGGCTTCCGTTGTCCATCCTCCTTTTGCCATTGTGTTTTTCAATGCCTCCTTTGTGGCGATTTCTCTCGTTTTCAGTGCTGTAGCTATTCTGATTCCATATAATTTCACACTGTGTTTTATATTAAGCTGTGCTGCGATAATTGACATGTAGTTGTTTGTAATGTCCAGGCGCATTACGCTATGGATTGCGTGCCACGAGTAGGGCGCTTGCTTGGATTTCGTTAACGCCAGGTTTGGGAATAGCAGATTTGTTCTGTGAAAATTGTGTCCGTATGCGATCAAGTTCCTTAGGTATTCTTCAATGTCCTCTACTGGGCAGTTTTGCTTCGATTTCTGTCTCATAATTGCGAACCGTGAGATCCCTGACGTCGTTCTCGTTTTGTGTATGTTCATTACGAAGAAGATGCCCGCTTTGATTGGCATGTATAACACCGAGGTTCAAATTCAACCGTATGATGTCGCCGGGTCTTCTTCCGGATGCTTGTAGCAAGGAAATGAGCGCAGTTTGTTGTGACCATGCGACTTTTTCTCGCAAGTTTTTGGCGTCGTTACTGAGAGTTCTCAGTCGATCTAATATCTTGTCCACGTCTGACTTGAATATCGGTGTCGCTTGTAACGGTTGGATCAATGCGTCCGTCGCTTCTTGCTCTTTCAATTTGATGTGGTCGTCTATGATGTCCGAGATGGCTGGATTTTCTGTGTATGATAGACCGTTTTGCCACCTTGTCTGTTTTCCGAGTCTGCGAAACGTTGTTCTTAAATGCGAGACTGTATTTTTAACCGAGTCTGGCGAGGAACTGATGATGCACGTGTTTTTGATGCGCGAGTGTGGTATGTGCGGGCATCGAATTGAATCTGGGCATTCGTTGGGTTTGCATATTGATATAATCCTGCGACCTGGCGATGCTGTACCCGCATGGGGGCATACGTGGTATTGAGTTCTTCCTGATTCCTCCATGGAGAACAAGAATTTGGACAGTTGCTGTGGTGTCGTTGTTTGGATATCAGGTACGAATTTCTGCAGCAACCTTTCTATTCGTTTACGGCTTTTTTCTTTCGCGCTATTTTCCCTGTATATCTCTAGCGCGTTCGAACGTGGATCGGCGTTTGATTCTTTTGACTGGGTTGAGCCCATATTTGCTTTCGGGTTTATGGTGATGTATATTATTTTTTTTTTTTTTTTTTTTTTTTTTTTTTTTTTCATTGTGTTCATTGTCCACATAAAATTAAACTGCTTTATCCTTTACTGCATTTTATCGAATCGATATGCTATCAAATCCACATTCAATGTTTTTCGGAACGTTGTTATATGACATGACTGCCGTCTTTGCTTCTTTTGAGTCGCTGCTTACTAGGACAAATGATTCTTTAGCCATCGCCTTTGCCGCCAGACCGTAATTTTCGTAGTTGTTTGGCAGCAACTATCGTGAAGTTGACCTTTTGATTTTGCATATGTTGCAGGACTATGCGCGCCATTGAAAATGGCGGATAGACGTAGAAATTGTCGTTGTTTTGTTCCTGCTCTGAAGCTACCCATGCCAATACATTTGTGAAAGAAGATCCGGGGCAATCATATCTGCTGAAAAAAGTCTTGCATTTTGAATTATGGTTTGAAGCCATTGCGTCTACTGTGAAAGGGCCGAAACGCGTGTTTACTATGTCGAATAGGTATTGTGACAGAACAAAATCGTTTTCTTCAGCTTCTCTTGTAATTGCGTCTGAGACGTGATTGGCTTTTGTATCCAGCCAAAAAAATTGCAACCTGACGTTGTTTCTTCTTGCTATAGCAAACATGTCTTTGAGTTCTTTGTTCACGTCGATGTTTCTTGAGGAACCTTTTAAAGCTGCTAAGTAAACTCCCATGTTGTCACATCCAAGGTCGAAGATAGGTTTGTCTGCAAAATCTTTCACCTCTTCCCATAATTCCTTGTGATCAATCTGGATATCTATTGTTATGTTTTTAATGTTTTTGATGCTTAGCTCAAGCCCTCTTCTTAGAGCTATTGCTTCTTTTACTCCAATGTTTTTGCTGTGTTCCGAATCGTTAAATTCCGCTCCTGCTTTCCACACCACTCCTGGCAGCAATGAACTTAATGGTGTTTGTAGCAGCGCAGCTCCCCATCGGTTTTGGTTTGCGTCCGAAGTTTGCGTGAAGGTGAGAACTTTGTGGTTTGGTTGTATCCAGAATGATTTCACTTCGTATTCTGACATAATAGATATCCATTCGATTATATCTGAGGCTGCTTCGTCACCCATGACAATTAAAACCGGAGGCGATCCTCTTGTTTTCTGCCCTTTTGCTTCCGCGATTTTGAGGTATGATGAGCGTAGGATTGCATGTCCTCCTTGAATGCAGAAACAAAAATAGTTGCATTTGCCAGTAAATGATTCCAGTATGTCTACATTGAATTTTGTATTTGTTCTTATTTGTAGTAATATCCAATTTGCTAGTTTTAGGAATTTTTCTTGCTTGTCCGGGTGTATGCGGAAGGATCCCTCTTCGAAATCAATAATTGCTCCCAGATATGTGATCGAAGTGTTTGGAATAAAGCAGCCCTTTGAAAGGGCGATAAAGAAACCTGTCTTTGCGAATACTATGATTACTATGGCAACTGCACGCTTTGCGTCCCTGTGAGCTTTTTGAAGCGTTTTGGGGAGCGGGGAGTCCTGAATCTCCCCACACGCTGAGTCATCGTAGAATGTGCATATTTCAATTTGGCACATTCTGATGTATCGCACTATTGCCTCAACGATTGTCTGCTCTATGTACGGTGAACAGTTCCATCTGAATACTAGGGTCGTTGCCACAAAGATGTATTCCTTGTCGTCTCCCGGTAGCTTACCCTGTGTTCCGAAGAATTTCCGCGACTCCGGGTGAATTAGAATATTCATAAAACACGATTTGAAGTCGATGACCGTGAAAAACTTTGATACCCAAGATGTAAGCTGTTGAATGTATGGTAGGTGGAATTGTGGTGGTTTACACCATTGGTTTAGAAATGTGCAGTTGTCGTATTTTCGCATTTTCGATTGATCGTTCACCACTCCTGTTGGCGATATAATGTGTGGCATATCTTCTTCCGTTATTTTTGAGCGCTCTCCTATTTGAATTCGGATCCCTTGGTTTATTTCTTCTTTTAATTTCTTTCTTGCGAAATTTTGCAGAGGGAGATCCAATATTCCGTTTTTTAAATGGGTTCTCGGTGGCAATTTTGTACCGTTGTGGTATGTGTTTGCAAATTCCTCCACTGTTGGGCCATGCTCCAGCCATCTACGAAGAAGAGTTGCTTGCTTTGTGGTGGATGCCATCAGAATCCTTTCCCAGAATAAACGCTTTTCTTCTGAGCGCGTATTGACACCACCGCTGACAAATTCTTCAGGATTCTGAATAACTATGTCGTCAATATTTGGGTCTATTGTGTCATCCAGAAGGTTCCTTAACAGATCCTCCATATCTTTGTTTTTTCTGTCAGACGCTACACCTGTCATTGTACACCATGAACGTGGCACGTGGCTTTCTGCGTCGAACTCTTCCCAACGTCGCTTCGCCCGTTTGGCTTTTTTGGGTCGTGGCATTGTTGGAACAAGTATTATTATTATAATAATTTTTTTTTTTTTTTTTTTTTTTTTTGCATTGTATGCAAGTTTATTTTGGTACTGCTAAATAAAATCTGGGGTCTATAAGAAACTGGTTTTCCCCTTTTTTTTTTTTTTTTTTTTTTTTGTATGGGGTCTAGGGATAATACTGAATATGAGGTTCCCCCTTTTTTTTTTTTTTTTTTTTTTTTTTTTTACTACGAGATATCGGCGGTTACTTATCATTCATACTACGCTCCATCGGCGGGCTTCTAATTCGCACCCGTGGATTAAAACGCGTGTTTTCGCGTCTAAGAAAATCGCGGTCGCGGTCGCGGTCATCCCGTTTGTAGTCATCGCGTTTGTAGTCCTCCTTTTTAGAGTAATCCCGCTGACTGCGATATTTGTTTCTACATTGCGATTTTTGACAGCTGGATGCACCACACGTAGCGAAGCAATTTGCTGCTATGTGGCCCAGCTTGTCGCAGTGGTTACATCTGACTCTGCGCTGTTGTCCTTCGATGACGGGTCTTTTGAATTGGCGTGGTCCCGATCTAATGTCCGCCAATTTCTGAACAGATACTATGGTTTTCGTGTAGGACGTCATCGATTTGAGTACTTTATCATTTGTAGAGTGGTTTGACGCTAGGAGTATGTTGTCCAAGAACCAGGATGCCGCATCAAGTCCAGTCCAGCTTTGAAGTTGAGGTGCCGCGAATGCTTTTTGAATCGTGTCCATATTGCGCTTTGCCGTATCCAGGCGTTTGGCGGAGACCTTTCTCTCGTCCCTTCCGTTCATAATGGACTTTGCCGATTTTGATGACATCGTATTAATGGCTATATTGGCATTCCTGAAAAGCTCTTTCACCCGTCCCAGATTGTCATCCAAGAAGACGTTAGAGAAATCCCATTTCTGGTTCTTTGTGTCTCTAACTGCATCACGTGCGTGGTTTAGGATTCCTCTGCCAATCGCCAGGTAGTTCAACGCCTGTCGGTTTTTTTTTTTTTTTTTTTTAGCTTCTTACTGGGAACCGACAAGGGAGGGATTTCGAAGGAGAAGAGGGTGAGGTAGGTCGATGAATGTTGTTAATGAAGTCCGCTTTCATTCTTTATTTGTTATATGTGGCGAAGAACCTTCTGCTCACATATCAAGTCGCCGCGTCTGCTTTCTATCCGCTCTTTCCCGTGTAATAAGGAGCAGGTACTACTCTCTACATCTACTACTGGAGCAGGCACTACTCTCTTCATCTACTACCCGGAGCAGAATACTGCTTTCGATTGACAAACGTTTTTTTTTTTTTTTTTTTTTTTTCGACTGGGAGCAGATTTATGCTCTCTTCTTCAACCTTTCGGATACTCGGGGCAGGCCTCTGCTCTCCTTTCTTTATTAGCGCGGGCCGATCGTTGCTTTCTTCGCAAATTAAGACATTTGTTTCTGATCGAGAGCCGAGGCCAGCTTTCCTTCCTCCTTTTAATTGCGCAGATCCCTGTCGCTATTTCTGCATCAACAATTTTTCCGCGCAGAAACCTGCCGCTGTCGAGCAGCTTCCTGCTCTCCCTCGTTTTGCCCCTTGATGTGGGAGTAAAAGCTGAGGATTCCCACTGTGGGCTTGGTATTTCAGACTTGATTCTTGAGGAATAGGGAGTTGGATCGGTGCAGCACTCAGCGGTCAAGGCGGGATCAACAGTCGTTACCTCACGTAGGGTAAACAGTCGTTGGCCGCTTATCGACTCCACCTCGTAACCCACGTAATGCCAGCAGCGTCAATAGCGTTACACACCCTTTCGCTGCTGGTTCCTTCCCCATTCCATCTGTTTTTTTTTTTTTTTTTTTTTGAAGAATGGAAGGGGAAAGGAGTGGGGAGGGGAAATGTTAGAATACTATACCTGTTCATTGTCTGGTTGCCGATTGAATTCCGATTGAAGAATGTCCAACTTTAACGCCTTGTTCTTCTTTTTAGGATGAGGTTCCTCATCGCTCGAGCTGGAGGAGCACTCACTGTCGTCGCTTTCTGAAGAAGACTGGTACCGCTTGCTCTTCTTCCCAGAATGCTTCTTCTTTTTAACTACTTTTTGACGCTTCTTCAATTGTGTGACCTCTTCATCTCCATCAGACTGGTCGCTACTTTCTGGATGTATAACCTGAGGTTGATCTTCTTCCCTGTGGTTGTCGTCGTCGTCTCCTTCCGATGCAGGGGCCGGCGGTCTTATTGCCTGTGTCAGTCGGCCGTCTACCAGATGGAAACCGTAGCCGTCGAGCTCCAAGTCCATTGGGAATGGTTCCAGGTTGTCCCGGATGAACTCCAGAACGTGTTGTCGCATTACTGCGACGTTTGCGTTTACCGGTGGTGGGTTGATGCCGCCTGCTTGGCAAGCAGCTAGGACTCCTTGCGTTGGTAAGTGGGCTAGACGCATGAAGCCATTGAAGATTGCCCTGTCCGCTGTCAGCGGAGGGTCCCACACTGGCCCAGGGGGGGGTTGGACTTCCGCCTGCCGTTCCTGGGGATTGGGTGGTGGGTGTTGTTGCATGCGAAGCGGCGAGTGAGCAGAGACTTTGACCAAACGAGCCGATGGTCCTGACTTTGGACCAGAAAATTGTTATCTAAGTGTGCCTCCCAATTAATCACGTATTTTGGGATTGCTTATCAATGATAATGGAATAAATATTTTCTTCTTCAATCCCCAAGTGAACAGATAATAATTAAAACGAAAACGGGGACTTTGGATCCACTGGAACACCACATGAAAGCTGCGGGATCTGAGAAAACTCGCCCTTCATAAATCCACGCAATTGCAGCAACAGCTCTTCGTATGACAAGTTTCGATTTGCCTCGAGTGATTTCAGAATTGCATACGTCAGAGCGCCGCTGGCTTTTCCATCAAACGTTGCATCTGCACTTGTTTGCTCATCGCGGCATCCTGAGAGACAGAATACCATTTTGGGAGCAGCCGAGTTTTCATTGAAGGCTTCTTCCTTGTATCCTCCCTGTGTGGTTTCTTTGCCACTGTTGAACGCCGCGGCAAGTCCCTTGGCCTCTTCAAAGAGTTTCTTGGCATCGTTAATCTGCTTTTTTTCACCATCAATAAATTGGGAGAATGACAGAGATAAAACATCACCTTGCTCATTGAAAATCCACCTTGCAAAAGCTTCTGCGCGCCGGAAACAATCGTGATTCCTTTTTTAACCAAATCAACTGGGCTCATTTTACCGTTCGCATCGGGCCTGTACGTGTAGGGAAGCTCCATCATTGTTCCAGAGTGACAACAATCCATTATAACCGTCAATTTAACTCCCTCTGGCAATGCAGCAACGAGGTATTTGTGTACATCGTCACTTCGTATTTGTCCAGCTGTATCATAGTCCGCAGGGCATAACGTACAATCCAAACCAGACGATCGGTCTCCATCGTCGTCTTCAATTTGACCACCGTGACCTGAATAACTGAAAAAAAGTTCATCGCCTGGTTTTGTGTTGGACACGAGCCAGTAAAACCCAGCAAGCAGATTTTTGAGGGTTGGTTGTTTTTTTCGATCGGTCGCGTCATCAGTCAACATGAGCATGGTTTGAGGCGACGGATTGTATCCATAGTTTTCGACAATGAATTGTTTAAGGTTTATAGCGTCATTGATGCATCCTTTGTGAATTGATACCAGTGAGTAGTGGAATAAATGGAGAGAAGCTTGATAAACCACACAACAAACCAGAAAGCTCGCTATCCGTTCCTTCATAATTAATACCGACCAATAGAGCTTTTTTATTTCCAGTTCCACGGAAACTGTGTTGGGCTTGGTAGGGATCTCTTTGAACTGCGCCACTGGTTTTTGCAGGAATCGTTCCAGGCGCATGCCACTGTGAAAAACCGACAGACAACTTTTATTAGTATTTGAATTGAATTTAAAAAGAAATAAAGCTTTTCTTACTTGAGTCTCCCCTGTTTTCGTGTTGCCTTTGAATTGAACAAGTTAACAACAGTTAACAAACAAACCAAGGAAAAAGTAAAACCCAAACGTACAATAAAATGGGCAGTTGTATTGATTGCTGTACTGTTGAGTCCATCCTTTGGGTAACTGGACACCAAAGTGGGTGTTCAGTCATTGTTGTTCCAAATATAGAAGAGTCATATTCTCACCACGACAGCGGACTCTTTGTCCTCACAATCCTCGGCTTCTTCCTCATACTCTTCTTCTTCTTCCTCCTCCTCGTATTCTTCTTCCTCGTATTCTGTTTGCGGAAAACATGATCAGATTTCATCGGTTTTTGAACAATTCGCAGCCAGAATACCTTCCTCTTCCGCTTCCTCGTCTTCTTCTTCTGCGTAAAACAAAGGAGAATAAATATTAACCAGCGTAATTAATAATACAAACCGTATTCCTCTTCAGCTTCCTCTTCTTCACAATCCTCCTCCTCCTCGTCCTCTTCACATTCTTCTTCACCGACTTCCTCCTCCTCTTCGCCCTCAAGCTTTTCCTTCAGCTTGTCTGCCACTTTCGTCATCAGTTTTCCAATGAATCCCATCCTGTTGTTGTTGTTTTTTTAATTTTTTTATATGTTCTTTTTGGCGTTTGTTGAACGTTTCAGATTGTGCAGCGCCACCCAGCTTTTTGAGTCCCTTTCAGTAGAGCCTTGATTGACTCTGTAAGTTTAGCATACTTGATTGCATAGAGTCTCTTCTACAGCCCATTTTAATAAAAAGACAATTCTTCTGAATAAAATAAGAATCAATACCACCTGCGCACGCGTCCATGAGGCATCCAACACTCGAAAAAGAGGATCTCGAAAACACAACGACAGAATCTCTTCTGGAACGCCTTCGCTTGGAACAGCCGCTGCATACAACTGCCAACTCCAGTGTGACGGGTCGCCCCTTGTTTTCAGCATCGCGTTACTACAATAATGCGAAATACTCTCAAATTTACGAGGATAGTGGACAGCAAGGAAACGCATCAGAAGCATGCGCGGAGAGTGAAGAAGATGATGAGGATTTTTGTATGAATCGAACGCGATCGAGAGAGTCTAGGTTGGATTCTGTCGCGTTTCAGAATTTGGTTGTTGACAACTCGGATGAAGTCATGATCGAAGGTATAAGCATGAATGCTATTTTTTTTCTTGCACAAAAGTCGCTTGTTGTGTCTTTTGATTTATTTACTTCTTCATCTTTTTATTTATTCTTTTGTTTTTTTAGCGCGCAACCTTCTTCGACAGTGGATTGAAAACGACCCAGTTCCTATCGAGAACGATGTATCTTTTCGAGTCAAGCATCAATGCACTTCTAAGGCTGGCGATCGTGATGACCAAGATGATAGGTCTAGTATTGATGCACACGAGATTCGCCGGATCCTGCATGAAGTAGTTGGGATTGAACAGGTTTGCTAACCAGCTTCTGTGTTTATGTTGTAAAGCTAACGTGTCTCTCTCAAGACTCCTGCTCCAAAACCAACGGCAAAGCCGACTTCAATATGTGTAGTAAAGAAGCCCTCTGAGAATACAACGACCACATCATCTAGAATATCGACATCGATAAGACAATCCCTCGCAAAACATCGTCGAGAAATGGCGGATTTTCAACGTGCCGCAGCAGGGGCAGTAGTCAACCAAAAGAATATAATGATTCATAAACAAGGAAAAGATGAAAAACGGCTGGCGATTGTAAATAAATGGGAGGCTGAAGTATCTCTGACCAGCGCAAAAGCGGAGCTTGAAGAAGTCCTGAAAGAGGCCAGATCCAAAGCACAGCAAGAGCAGGAGAAAGCCATGGAAGCCAAAAAAGAACAACAAAGGTTTTTCCTCTCTTTCTCTTTTTTTTCTTATAGTTTAGCTAACATGTTTTTTATTTTATAATCAAAGGTTGGAAGATCTGGCAAGATATGAACGCGAGCAACTCCGTCGAGCCAACGAGGAACGCGAACGCAAGCGAACCATTGGAATGGCTCGTGCCGAAGAATTGTTCATGCTCAAATGTTTGAAGACAATCAGTGTTGGTACCAAGACAAAAAAGGGCAACGTTGTTCTGCCAACTCACAGAAACTGTTTTTTTTTCGGTAGCCTTTATTCTCTGCCTGGCGTGACCATACTTTGCGTCAGAAAATGAGTTTAAACAGTGTTTTGGTAAGAGATTCCCGACCAATACGCGATGATGAAATATTGTTTTTTTTTGTCAGGTTCTTGGAAACTGGAAACTGAAAAACCGAGCATGGGTCAAATGGGTTACGACGAAGAAGAGAAGAGAAGGAGTCAGGTAAAAACCGAGAGACAAAAAAAACCCAAATGGGGTCTAAAAAAATTAAATTTTTTTTGGGCAAGGCATTCCGAAGCCCTCACAAGAGACCTGAAAAAAGCCCACGAAAACCAAACCAAAGCCGATCGCCATTACCGTTTAACAACGCTTTCGAAAGTATACCTCGCATGGCATGCGTGGCACAAGATTGAGATGGAAAACAAAAAGTTACAAAGGAGGCATCAGGAGCGGTCGAAAAAGGTGCAGGATTTTTTGAAGGCGATGGAGGAGCAGGTTGAGAATGCGAGAAGGCGTCCCTTGTCTCCACTGTCGCCTCCTTCGCCGCCTCCACCGCCGCCGGCAACTATCGTGCAAAATATTTCATCTTCGCATACTATTCCTTTTTGCAATGTGGCCGATATCTGTGGAGCAGAAAGGTTTTTGCGAGATACATGCCCTCATACGTCAAAGTCTACAACCATTAAAGTACGGAAGGGAAAACTCCGACAAATAGACAGTGTTGCAAAACAACAACCTCCATTTACGATCATCATTCCAGCCCCATCTCCAATCACCGCCGCCGCAGCCGCCGCGGCAGCAGAACCAATCAATATCAACTCAACCAGTCATGCGCCAACTAAACCAAAACCGGCAGCAATCATCAAGAGCCTTAAAAACCCAGACATTCTCCAACAAATGAAAAAACGTGAAGCAGAACGCATTGAACGAAGGAACGCGGTTGAACAGAAAAAAAGGGAACGAGAACAAGAGATTCAAGTATTGATAGTTTTTTTTTTCCATCTTTGGTCTTTATTTTGTATAAGGCTGTACATTGAACGAAATACTTATGATTTAGGCCAAGAAGGATCAAGAAGAACGAGAACGAATCGAACGTGAAGAGACCGAAAAAAGGAGGTATATTGAGTTGAAAATGGAAGAGCGACGACTCCGCAAAATGGTAAGGTTTTCATCTTTTTTTTTCGTGGGCTTCAATGGTTTTAACGTCACCATAGGCTGAAGAAGAGAAGGAAAAGGAAAAAGAAAAACGCGCTCAAAATCTAGCCAAAGCCATTTCACATTACCATAAAACCCTACTCAAGCGCAAAGGACTGACTCCATTGAAAATCAATGTGGCGTGTCATCGACACGATGAAGCACTCGCCCTCGCTTTCCGACAGAAATGGGACTGTTTACCAAGCGTACTCAAATGGCGACGGAAGCTGCAAGATAAACGGGAACAAGTGGAGCTGCAAGCGAGCCTTGTGTATGAAAAGAACTTGGTCTGTCGGGTTTGGAAAGAGTTTAGTCAGGTATGGTTTTCAGGGACGTGTTGTATTGTCAAGCAGCTAAAAAAGTTTGTAGAAATACAAAACCGAGAAATCGAAAGAGAGCCTTGCGCAATCTTATTACATAAATCAGACCAGTCACTCAGTATTCGCAAAGTGGATCCAAAAAGCCAAAGAATCCGTATTCACACGACTTCAAAACGAACGAGAAAAGGAGCGGAAAGCGGTGCTCCTAGCAGAAAAACTCATGCCGCGTAGATATCTCCGTAAATGGCGCGCGATTGTTGCAGAGTTGAAGGAGGAGCAATGTCGGGAATGGAGGCGAGAGCAACTTCGTTCGCGGATCAAGGAGATGCTTACAGTTTCGAAATTCGAGGAAAAGTTGAAGCGGGATTATACGCCGCCAATGAGGAGGGGTTTTGCTGTTGACTTGGATGAATAAAAAAGAAGAGGTCAATAAATACAAGAAAAACAAACGAGCACGCATATCTTTTTTTTTTTTGGTGATGAAAAAATGAAAAGAAAAGGTATTTGTGAAACCCATTTGTATTTCAAACGAGAGAGATTTTGAAGTGATTTCAAAAGTCTCAAAGATTCTCCGAGCTTTTGAATGAAGCAGTACTTTCATTCCTAGTCAAAACACGGCTCTGATTCCCTTCAAAAAGGTTGCTCGCATCAACGTCACCTCCAAAAGCACCACCCACACTGTTACTATTCCCAGTCAAATCCAGACTCGATAACGCCAAAGACATCATTGAACTCGCACTTCGGAAAGAATCTATGCTAGGCTGGTGTGTTTCGAAAACAGTGTTTGGTAGGACGAGTCCCCCGCCAGAGGTCAATCCAGGAGGGGCTGCACCTTGTCTAGCCGACAAGAAAGAGTTTTCCGAAGTTCCTCTGGAAAACACGGAGCCTGATCCAGCAGCAGCAGCAGCAGCAGCGACAACGGGTCCCACAGCATGGCTTTGAAGAATACTGAGGAAAGAATTGGATCGTGGTGTGAGAAGTGGGTTGTTTAAGATGGAATCGTTTTCGTCATTGTATCTGTCATCGTGGTCTTCATCGAGGTCATCATTGTCGTCGTCATCGTCGTCGTCGTAGTCTTGATCGAAATCAGCGAGTTCATCTTCGTCGAAATTGTATAAAAAGTCTTGAGTGGATTCTGGAATCGTGAATTCCGTTTCGCTTCCTCCAGTGGTTGATGTCGCAGCGCCAAAGAATTCGCGGAGGGAGGGAGGGATTCTGTCCAATAGATATGAAAAATCGTTTGATGAGTTGTCGGTTGATTGATTTGGCGGTGGTGGGGACGAGTTTTCAGAAGGTACTGTTGGTTGAAAGGATCCATTTGGTTGTATAGTAAAGCCACCTCTACCCCCCACATTGGGACGGATCCGGTTTCTCATGGCAGCGATAATGCTCGCAGGATTTGGAGTTAAGGCGCGAGAACTGAAGGCACAAGGCTTGCGGTGTAAGCAATCCTGGCAAGTGATTGAATGCGCAAACTGTGTCAAATAGTGGCTCTTTGCAACAGCGAGGCGGAGATCTGCCATTACGATGCGATGGTTTGTCATTGCGGCTGTGGTTTTGTACATTGATGCAAGGGCTTTGATAATGACGTTGGGGTCGACGTCGTGGATTTCGCCGACTCGGGAAGCTTCCTTGAGTTCGAGGAGGAGGAGTTCGGTGAATTTAGTAAAATAGTCGTCTTCCCATTCGAGAACAGTGTCTGGTTGAGATTGAATATTTTAATAGTCTTTAGCCATGTTGGCATCTTACCTAGGCACGAAATAAGTTCTGTTATTTGGGCAGAGTCCCAGCCAATGGTTAAAGACCGAATAAACAATGCCGCCACATTGGGGCTTTCACCCATCATCATGAAGGCAACAATCAACCCCATCTTGGGTCTCAATTGCCTGATTCAGTAAAAATGTATAAGAAAACGTTAACTTCAGGCAACATCTCCCGTTACCACTCGCATCCAATTCGTGCAATTGCAAATGCCGCTAATTCAGGCAACCAATCATCAAACACGCTCTTGAGCAATCGAGCAGTGCTTTCTATCGCCCATCCATCAACAAGCCATTTAATGCCTTGAACAACTTGATCCAGTTTGTAATCCTGCACAACGATGTTTTTTGGTGGTTGAATTATTTTTTTTTGGCGTTTGGTGGATTGATTGATGATGTTTTTTCACAATACCTTTACCAAGTGCGCCACATGGCGACCGTTGAATTCGCAATTTTTTTCATTCTTGATGAAATCGACAAAGGAAGCGTTGAAGAGCGCGTCCATGGTTCTCATGCTCCACTCACAGTCAATGTGTTTGTACGAGTCGTGCCAAGCTGGGGAAGGTTCTGATTTTACAGTACTTTTTGTGATATTTCCTGTACTGGCAGTGGCAGAGGAAGGGCCTGTCTGTTTTGGTGTGCTACTTTCTTTTGGTGTTGTGTCTTGCAGGGAGGAGGTTGACGAAGAGGCCAAAACAGCTCTCGATGTTGGGGAAGTTGAAGACGAGGATGATGCAGAAGTCAAAGAATCACGATGATTGACAAGAGTTTCGCGAGTGTATTCACTGGAAGCATCCATGCTGCATTCTGGAGAAGAATCCTTCTCACATGCAGTGTTTTCCACGGATAATGGGGATGCATTCAAGCTGTTGGTGGAACTTTCAACGGGCGTATTTGCAGGTTGAATATTTTCCGTTATCGGGGCACCAGTGGATGTGTAGGATCTTGGTATTGGGGACCGAAAGAGGGTAGAATCCGAGTTTGTGGGAAGATACGTTTTAAAAGACCGATGTGAAGGTATCACGGTATCCGAAAGCATCACTCGTGTTGCTGTTGCCCCATATTTTGGGTCTGAAGGAGCAACAATATTTGCACCGCAAGACTTTAGCACAAGGGCTCTGGAGGAAGCCGACAGTCTCCCATCACGCATCCTTGTTGTTTTTTTAGAGGAGGTTCTATTTTTACGCCTCCATCCTGTTGTCACGTTATTCTTCTCGAAGCCAGCCAGTTTTCTATTGGACCAAACCAGCAAAGATTTTCTCGCCCAATTTACACGATTTTTTCTATCGTGAAAAGGTGAAGCTCAATCGACTCCCAGATGGCCCCCCAGTACGTCACGTCCTCCGCCCCGTGCAAACACGTCGTGCCCCCTGCCACGTGCCCCGTTGAAGGCGCGGGCTCGCTGACGTTTTCCAACAACCAACTCATTGGCGCCATTGCCGCTGTTCCGCTGGTGGTGACTGTGGCCCTCGGAGTGTCGCTTGCCTGGTACCCGCTGGTCTTTCTGCTGACGGCCCTGCCCTCCTTTGCCGCCTACAACCTGTACTACGCTACCATTGCCGCGCCAGTGCGGGTGCAGAAGGGTCTGCCTGGAAAGAGCAGAGACGCTTACCTCAAGGTTACCGATCCTGCCCTGGCCGCAAAGTTCCCTGCAAAGATCCCAATGGAAACCTTCTTTGAAGCTTACTTTGACCAGAAGATCGAATTGGCTGCTGTAAGTCTCTTTTTTTTATTTTTAAAAATACAACATGCATTGCTTGTCTGGGAGACACGAGGGGCTTTGTTTCAATGCTCTTGGATGTGTTTTATTCGAGTTTTTCGTGTCTTTTTATTGGCCGAGAAGCTGGTGGATGTTAGGCGTTGGATGTTTCAGCTGGTGTCAAAAACCTGCCCAATTTATTTTTCACCTCCCTCAACACCCAATCCCCAAAATCAAAAAACCCGAACCCCTTACTAATCTCTTCATTCAAAATGCAATAATAGGGAAAGGACTTGATGGACGTTCTCGAACACAGATACGAATGGGCCTCCTTTGTCTTCACCTGGGGCAACGCCAAGTTCTTCCTCACCCAATGGATCCCAGAAACCCTCTGGCACTCCAAGAAGCAGGACGAAGACCAAGTCCGTGAACACTACGACCGTGGTGACGACTTTTACAACTGGTTCCTCGGTCCACGTATGATCTACACCTCTGGTATCATCACCGACACCACCAAGCCTGAAACCCTCGAACAACTCCAAGACAACAAGCTCAACCTCGTTTGTGACAAGATCAACCTCAAGAAGGGTGACCGTATGCTCGATATCGGATGTGGTTGGGGAACCCTCTCTGTCCACGCTGCCAAGCGTGGTGCCAAGGTTACCGGTGTTACTCTTGGTAGAAACCAAACCGCCTGGGGTATGGGAAAAGCTTCCGACGCTGGTGTTGCCGACAATGTTCGTATTCTCTGCATGGACTACCGTGACATTCCAAAGGAAAAGTACGACAAGATTACCTGTCTTGAAATGGCTGAACACGTTGGTGTCCGCAAGTTCCAAGAGTTTTTGATTCAAGTTCGCGAAATGTTGGAAGACGATGGTATCTTTTACCTCCAGATTGCTGGTTTGAGACGTGCCTGGCAATACGAGGACCTTATCTGGGGTCTTTTCATGGCCAAGTATGTCTTCCCTGGTGCTGACGCCTCTGCCCCGCTCAACTGGGTCTTGGAACAAGCTGAACGTGCTGGATACGAAGTCGCCCACTGTGACACTATTGGAGTCCACTACTCTGCCACCATCTACAGATGGTACTTGAACTGGATGCAAAACAAGGAAAAGGTTATCGGAAAGTACGGAGTCCGTTGGTTCCGTGTCTGGGAACTCTTCTTGGCTTGGTCTTCCATTGTTGCTCGTCAAGGTTCGGCTACCTGCTACCAGATTGTCTTGCACAAGAACTTGAACACGTTTGACAGAAACCAATTCATTAGCAGAAGAACCAACGCTTCTTCCTACTAAAGAGCACAACGTTACTATTAAGGCGTTGGCTTAGTTGAATGTTCGTTTTTTTTTTGTTGTTGTTTTATTTGGGGGTTTGTTTGTAAGAAGTTCTTTATTTGTATTTTATAGGATGGGGATTTGTAAGAACTCCGTGTTATGATTTGTGATTTGATAATAAATGATTGTTTCTCACAAAACTGGTTTCTTTATCAGCTCTTTTTATTTTCTACTTTTGATGCTCAGAAAGAGATAACGCAAGAACAAACATTAACTCTTCCTCTTCATCATCAAAAGAAGCACGCGGCGCAACTTCAACACCAACCCCAGAAAACTGAGTAGTAGGTGCCAAACTCGGGCTTATAATCGCAGTAGGCCGAAGTTGCGGACTCACATGCGTTCCCATGGGTCCTAATCGCGGACTCCGTCTCATATGAATCCCACCAAAGCTAGTACTTTGAACTTCCCCACCTCCTGCACCCCAAGAACCCAACAAAAACTTTCTCTTCTCTGTCGACGAAGCCGAACTAGAAAGCGAACCACTACTACTACTACTACTGTTGGTGCCACCACCCACCTTCTTGCAAGATTTCGCGATTTCAATACCAGCCCCTTCATTCAAGGTCTGATCCTCACATTGTTGGTCCCCCCATTCCCCAGGCTCCCTCCTCCCAACCTACTGCCTCGTTATCCTCCACAGGAGGCGGTAGTACCGCCGAGAAGGAAAGACTGAGACTGCTGCTAGACCTCCGTTTCTCGTCTCCCTCGCGGCTACTATAGAGTCTATAGAAATCGGCTTCGTCTTCCCATTCTTCGTCGTTGTCGTACCAGGCCATAGGGAACCGGCATTGTGGTGATGATCGGATGAGGAATGGGTTTGTTGGGCATGTGGTGACAGCAGGGGATTCACTGAATCCGAGAAGGGAGGAGCTGGATTTATGTGCGAGGGGTGTAGTTGGGAGGGATGATGTTGAGGAGGAGGTTGGTGTGGGGGCACGAGCGGCGGCGGCGGCAGCGGCGGCTACAGATGCGAAAGATTTCCCTGTGGACCATGGGGTTGCAGGAGATCTAGGGATGGATGTGGATGGTGTGTTTGTGTTTGTAAACGGAGCTGGTGGTGGTTTCGCGATGGGGTGTTTGGGAGGATTTGTGGATTTGGATGTGGAAGGTGTTGTTGAATTGGTGTTTCGAGTGGGAGTGGTGGAGTACGCCATGCCTAACGAGAAGGGGTCTTCCTCCATAGAGAGCATAATCGCGTAGTCAATCATTTCTTGCTCAGGTTAAAGTGGATCCAACAGTTGGAGAGATGGAAGCCTTTGAGGGGCTCGCAGATGGTCCCATTCCGACAACAGTCCTTCCCATCCCAACGACACCGAAATTTTGTGGGACTGCTCGTTACGCCGTTGATTTTTTGGACGAGTTTGAGCCTCCGTTGCTCCTGCTCCTTCTCCAACTTTAACTTCATAATTCGTGGCTTGTGCCTCCGTTTTGACATCTTGAATCAACTGCGCTTTTCCAGCTAATCCTTTCGTCGTAGTGACAGAAGATCTTGCGCTTCCACCCGCACCCGCCGCTCCGTTAGCAGCAGCAACCCCACCGACAAACCGGCCCTTCCCAACCCGATTCTTTTTCCCCCTCAACTTCATATACCTACCACCACCGCCTTCTCCAGATCCTTCCACAGGCGCAAAGTCCCAATTCCGAACATGTCCACCTGCAGTAGCTGCAATCAGATTCCATTCTCCAGCCCATACACACGTCACAAGGCGTCGATCACGGAATTCACCCGGCCACCACCGCCGCCGCCGATGCCAGGACCAGGACCTGGTCCCACCTCGCCACTACGTCTTACAGAAAGCGTCTTGATGACACCGCCTGTAGCCAGATCGTAGATTTTAATGAGTCCATCTGTAGTGCTGACGAGGAGTTTGAAGGGATCCAAGGAGAGAGTTGCGAATGGGCTTGAGACTGTGACTTGGATTTTTCTGACGGGATGGATTGTAGTGCTTGCTGATTGATGAGGATTGGGCAGGGTTTCGAAGCGCTAGTTCAGGGATATTCCAGAGTAAACAGGAACTATCAGCGTGTCCTGTTACGAGAACTGAAAATCCGTTGGTCGTTGGGGGCATGGTGGGTCGGTCCCATGCAACGTGCGTTACGTTGCCGATGGAAGTGGCTTTGTTGGGTAGTGATGGTATCAGGGTGACTCTGGATTCATTGCGTGAGGATGAAAGGTCACATATTTGGATACCGGATGGGAGAGGTGCATCTACAGCTGTAAGTAGGGTGTTTGTAGAGGGCTCGTGGATGAGTGTGTGCACTGGGCATCGCGTTGTCATTGACCTCGTGGTTAGAATGCACGAGATGGGTCGATTTGGATCATGGATTTATCGAAAGCCGTTGATGTGATGTCTTTGGAGAGAGTAAGCATATCAAAGTCCCAGACTGATACTTGGCCTTGCGTTGAACATGCGACGATGGAATTTTTGGCGTCGAAGGATATGTAGTTTATTGGACGCGGGCTGGCTGAATAAAAACATAAGTTGCGTCAGTTTTTTTAGGAGACGGTTCAAAAACGAACCAGCTGAAATCCTCAAACATTCAAGTGAAGCAGTATCCCAAATGCGAATGCACCCATCCGCACCTCCGCTGATAATTATGTTGGGTGTATTGGACTAATGCAGAAAGCGCAGTGACGGGACCATCATGGAATCCAGCGAAATGGCTGAGAACGTGATTTGTTGAAGTCTTTGAAATAAATTGAGTGACCATTGTGATTCGACCCGATAAATGTCCAGCAATAATACGCGTTCTATTGTAGAAAATGAATCAGTAATTGGGGAACGTGAATTAGTTACAGTTTTGCTGTTACTTTTCCATCAAAAGAGCAGAGATTTCTCGCGTCTCGAGATCAGAGTTAAAGTAAACGGCTTCTCGTTCCACTTTTCCAGTTCCTGGGTTACACGAAATTACAATTCCTTTTGTTGTTTTTTGGGTTGTTTGTTGGTCTGCCTCCTGAAAAGTACAAAACACGTGTTTTCAATTCGTACCTTTCTCCAAAGACCCCGCGTACATTCTGTCTTCTTCATAGTCCACCATGATATTCTCGATTCGCCCAATACGTGGATCAAATTGAATAACTCGTTTTCCCCCAGCTTTCCATTCCCTGTCAAGAGTTTCTTGTCAATTCCTAACCGTCGACTCCAAAAAACGAAAAAGATCTCACTTCAGCAATCGAAATCTGCGGAGAAACTCGTTTTTCCAACTCTTTCGTGCAATGCGTCTTGAGTGTTTTTTTGTATGTTCAGCTTTGGTAGTCTCTTTTGGCCCTCAACAAACAAACCTCAATGGCAACCCGCCCATGAAGCCTTCTAGCGCTAGTCTCCAGCAGGAATCATCGTTGATTACAAGGTTCCACCTTTGACACACGCTGGCACAAAGTCTCTGTAGATTACAAAACCGAGTGTTATATAAACATCTGCTGGTGGATGAACACAAAAAGTACCAGTTCGATTGGATCCAAATGAGCGAGAGTAAGAAGCAGCAATTCGTCGGGAAGTAATGAGTTGATAAGACTGTGTCGCCCGGATGTTGGTTGTGAGGCCATTTTTTTGGTCAAAGTTACTTTTCCACTTTGATGAAAGTCGCGTACATATGAACGAGTTATTGGCTGTGACAGGTATTACGCTTTTTGAAAGTTCAAACCAATCTCAGTGTATCGTCCTTTGTTGAAACCGACTTGAACTCTGATATTATTAATAGTTTGAAACCAACATTCACACACTATCGAAGCTCAATGCAACTCGACGTACGCTGAGTGTTTATGTCAAATATCTGAGAAGCAGCCATCGGATCTAACATGGGTCTCCATAGATCCAACTCATCGTGTCTGAGCCGCTGGCGTTGCCAAAGACTGATCTCGCCCACTGCAATCTGCTTGCTGTTTCCAACAAGTTTGGCCTTGTTGTCTTTGGAACCAGCGGAGGCTTTGCCGTTGCGTCCTGTGAGAATGTCTGGGAGTTGGCGCAGGTCTTTCAATAACTTGTTCGCGTCTCTTGCTTGCACTGAACGAAAACTGGTGATAGGCCTCGGAAGGGAAAAAAGTGGCTCTTTCTGCCGCAAAAGAGTTTCCCATCGCAGGCGGCTCTGTGGGACAGATTCGATTCTGTTGCACAAACGAGACGTTGGTTGTTGGGTTGAACACGGGAGTGATTTTGCTTTACAAAACCGCCGAACTCGGTGAGGTTGGTTCTTTACAATGTTTACGCATCAAGTGCGTTTTTCTTACTCGTGAATATTTATTAGGCCAAGGGCGTCCCTCCTCGAACCCTTCAGGCTTCCATAAAGGGTCCCATTTCAATTTTACCAAATCCAGAAACCCATCCTGATGTTTGTGCCGTCAAGGACCATAATGGAGCGATATTTCTGTTGACTCTGTCGACAGGTGAATTCAAGCTCTTGGCGAAAAGCGGTTTCGCGTCACTATGTTGGAGTCGCAAAGGAAAACAACTCGCTGTTGGTGACAAGCTTGGAGTTATTCGTCAGGTTTCGTTGGAAGGAATCATCAAAAATGTCATCTCTCCGCCTTCTGTGTTTGACGAGGCCCGATCCGAAGGTAAACACTTTTTATTCGTGCATCAATATGGACACCCACATTAATTTCAATCTTTATTATGCACAGTTACACACATCTCTTGGCTGGAAGACAAAACATTTGTGGTTGTATATAAGCGCGGAGACCAATCCCAAACATATGTTATCACGCAGACTGGATCGGCTGCAGCAGGTGGAATAACGGAATATGTGAGAATCGAAAACTCACATCCTCGCGATATTTCGACTCATGGCTGGCATGGAATTTCTTCTGCGCTGATTCAGATGTGAGGACTGGCGATTTTGTAGTATCTCCCATATCTCACGTTAATTGTAGGGATTCAACAGAAACTCTTCTCGTTTGTGGAAACATCTTGAATGCCGATATTGCATTCATTGTACAAAACAAAGGATCCAGTAATTCATGGAAGCGGGGCAAGTTTTGCTACTTGCCTCTAAACCAATCCAATAAGTTGGTCGGCTTGGACCTGTTTACAGTGGATCGAACGGAAACGAAAAAGTGTTTCCTACTTTTTGCTCTGACAAGCACCGGTGGTCTTCTTGTTTACGATATGAAAGACAGCAGTTCGACTGAATATGAAACCCTTGGTGCCGAGACAATAACAAAACCAACTGCTTCAATGCCTCCTACCGGAATGCTCTTGGAATTCGATATTGTAGAAATTGAATGGACTTGCAAGTCGTGTCTGGTTCGAAACTTGGACAAGGCAACAGAATGCATTTGTTGTGGCTGGAGTAAAGCTGATCTGGACCCTTCCGTTACTTCTCCATCCAATGAAACGTCTTTTGATGGATTTGATTCGAAACCTCTGCCGTTCGCCCCACGAGGAACAAACTTTTCGGCAGTGCAGTCTTTGGCGAATAGTAAACATTTCAAGCCGAAATCACGGGTCAGCATAAATCCATTCAGGGCAGAAGGATATGTATCTCCGGACTTTCCTTCCTATTTTCTTACCTACATTCCTGGTATTTTACTCCTTGAACCACGAGAACAAAAGTTCATTTCAGCGCAAACGGCATTCCAGGATATGATGCGTTTCGATGATCCAGATCTGTCTGTTGTACGTCTTCACTGTGCTTTTTGTCAATTGAACTAAGCCTTTGAAACAGCAAGAAAATGATGCGCTCAGAAAAAAATATATCCTCACAGATGGCGATGTCCTAACAGATGATACGGGTGCTTGCTATAGAGTTGATCAAGGGATGGCTCTTGTCTCGACCCCAGAGGCAATCGTGTGGGTTCCTTGCTCAGATATTGCCGCCGTTTCTCGAGACGGCAGACTGTGGCATCCAACAATGCTGAAAACCACAACACCCACCGCAACATCGGATCTTTCTGGAAAAGGAAAGGAACGCGCTGTGGAACCAATAGTGGTGACAAAAGAACCAAAAGGCGGTGTCGAACCTGTATGTATTCAAAACGAAATCAATGCGTTGAAAAAAGATTCGGTGAGGGATTTGAAATTAGCCTAATGCTGGAAATTTTTAATTTATTTATTCTTTTTTTTATTTTTTTTTATTTTTTTTTATTTTTATTTTTATTTTTATTTTTTTTTTGGAATATAGGCCGATCCAATTGCTTGCTTTCCTGCGTCAAGTTTACCCATTCCTGTCATTTATGAATTGGTTGATTGTGTCTTCAAGGTGAACTTGAAATGGGTTTCTCACAGCCTGGCGAAATGGCAAAAACTGAAAGCAAAACAACAGGTTGACATCTGTTCGGCAGTCAAACTCTTCGAGTCATGCTCTCTGTTTCGAAAGTATGGTTTCAAAATCTTAGCCAAACGACTCTTGTCGCATTTACCAAACGGAATTCATGACGTTGAAGTGACGCTGTCAAAAGAACACCTTGAATACTTTAGGCAGATTCCCCAATCTTTCGAGTTGGAGTGGAAAGTGGGTTCTGTCATCACAAAGATCCTAAACGCGTATTTTCATGTGTATGACAGTTTCTACAAAACTTTCGAGGTAAAACTTTTGTAGAGAGTTGTCTTTCGTAACGAATTTGTGCTTGCTAGGAAGTTTCGAAAATTGATCGCAAACAGTTTCACAGTGCTTACAAAACTTTCGAGGTAAGTTGATCCAATTCCTGGCATTATTTAATTTAACAGAGACAAAACCTTCAACCATGTCCAGGGGGAATCGATTAAAATTGTGTCTTGGTCACAGCTGGCATATTTCTCTGCAGAATTCGATTCTAAGGCCAAGGGCATCAGAGAGACAAATCCAGCGATAGACAAGCATGGTGAAACATTGCATATCTTGATGCCTCTCGACTGCGCGCTGCTTTTCCGATGGCTAAGTCCAAACCTTGAAAAGCTCCAGGAATATGGGTTCTTTGATAACTTTCAGCCACTGAACGAAGGGAGATTTTCGCTGAATGACTTTTTTGAGATCATGCCAGAGCATCCTGAGATTCTGGATTACATTGGAGTGTGGTATCCCAACAGCGAGAATCCCAAGAAAGAGGCTTTCATCAACTTTGGGTACAACTTTGGCGACATGATCTACACTCGCCTGTATGTGAATACAAGCCCAGGAGGAAACGCACTCTCCACAACTTATGGAGTGGTTTCCGATGTGGATGCGTATGAAGGATGGACTGGATTGAATCAGTGTGGCCAGTTTGAAAGTATTACTTCAATGCTTTTGGATTTGCTCAAGCATGCTGAAGATCCAAGTTACGGTGATGACAATGAAAATGGGTGGCCGCATACCCCGTTTAGAAATTCTTTGTTTTGAATGTGTTGTTTAAAGAGAGAGGAGTTGCCTTGAATTTATAGCTAAGGGCACATGCAATTGTTGTGCGTCCGTTGTTATTTTTGGCGCCGACGACTGCAGACCGCGCCACAGTCTATTCTTAATTTTTATTGGATGTGTGTTATTCTGTGGCTAGTTGTGGCTGTGATAAGTGTTGTCATATCGATTTTAAAAACTCCACCAAATGCTAATCAACCTAGCGACGGACCCATCATTGCCCACAAAAGGTTTCAGTGTGCCTTCTTTGACCTTCTATCTTGTTGGTTCTTTTGGCTTCAAAGTCTTACTGTCCCGATGCAACGCTGCCTATCTCAGATGGAAACAGTGCAAGGCAGGGTCGATTTGCTCCACGACCTCAGATATGTCCAGGCTTGCAAAGTAAGAAACCTTTGGATTTCTATCTT
>JAIVFH010000168.1:0-58849 GCA_025765595.1 Obelidium mucronatum | reverse complement strand
AACGGTGGATGTGGATTGTTGGGAATAAAGTGGACGCGTTGAATAATGATGGCCACGTAATGAGTGTTGCATGTGACGCTGCAGTTTTGAATGGAACCGTTGGTGGATAATTGGTCAAAAAACCCTTTGCTACTCCTGGAGATGGTTGGGAAGGGTTCTTCAGTTCCAGTGTGCAAGTCGTGTTTTGGAGGGGTATTTGTTGCTGATTCTCTTTTCATTGTCCCATTGCGGACTGTATTGAAATACATTTCATTTGATGCTTTGCTCGACATTGGCCTATCTTTATTCCACTTGTTGGGTTTGTTCCCGCCATTCCATCAACATTGAAGCAAAGTCGCACGCTTCCCTCTGCTTTTCAAATTCAAATTCAACTTTTCCTTTTCTGTCAGACTGTACTGTAACGCCAACTGACAGCCCCACCAACTGTAATTGAGGAATTCGCCAAACAGTGAGTAACCAGCAAGTGCTCGGAACTTATCAAAGTTAACCAAATCCTTTTACTACTCATCACTGCCAAGATAACTCCTGGTGACTCTTTCCATGGTGACCAAATTGCCGCTTCCGAACAATGTCGAAAGACAACATCTTGTTTCTGTAGTTGTTAATCAGCACCCCCTTGCGTACACGCGATTCAATCAAAGGTTACCAAACCTTATACCACGCTTGCACTTTTGCTTGTTGCTCACTGGACCGCGCCAAGTCGTGTTCGCTTGATAGCTGTCAGTCTGCCCTAGCTTAGAACTCCGCATAGACATTGACTGAGCTGTTCCAGTCTGACCTCCTGTGACGAGCACACGTTGGGTCGCTGTGGATAAAAGTGCGAAGAATAACTGGACCAACCAAAATTATTGGAAGTGCTGTTGCTGTGATGAAGATTGCAAGTGCTTCCCTTCAAGCCTTGCGTTTCATTCCGTTCCAGGAACGAGACCGTGGATATAAGAAGAGCCAATGAAACTGAAACCATTGCTAAAAGGCTGGATTCGTTATAGGTCGGAGTAACGTTCCGACAAGTGTAGGCCATATAGGCTGCCAACAACAAAACCGAGGAATTAAATATCCAGAGAAGAGACGTGGACCATGAATATCCAAACGAGTGATGATGGCACAAATAAAATATGCTCTCGGCATCTTGGTATTGCTTTGGCGAAAACTTTGTTGTTGCTGTCCAAAATCCCAACAATATCACTTCCATAATGATACCCACTATAGTAGCGCCATGCACGCTCAGCGAGAATCTCATCAATTGCTTGGTAGAAATAGCCTCAAACGACGTGACGATGCGGAAAATGTAATAGTTTTTCCCCACCAGTGGGAGAACCATCACAACAAATCCAATCGCCACAAACCAAACGCGGGCGCGACACTTGAGAGAATTCAAATCCTCCAGATAGAAAATCATTCCAGAGACCATAATTAAGCAGCCAGAGATTGAAATCAATGAATGCGGAACATTCAAAGCCTTAACAATGGTTGAATTGCGATATGCCAGGAGAAATGCAATTTGTAGCAGACAAAGAATATAACAGAAACAAATCGCAGATACAATAACAATACCACGGGTATTATGCAAGGAGTTGACAACATCTATCTTTTCAATGATTGGTGGTCCATCGGGTGGTGGGTCATTGCTTCCTCCAAAAAACACTGGAAGGGCACTCAACGCTATAAATTTTCCAGTTTCCTTTTCAACCGTGCAAAAATTTGGCTGAGTTCCCGTTTCGAACATTTCAGCACTGATGGTTGCAAATGAAGTGTTTGCAGTTATGTCGCCATTCGAATCCAAACGCATAGGGTTCAAAAGAGTACCCTTAAATCCCGTATTTTGAAATATCGTGAAGTTTAATCGATCATTCAATGCACGACTCGTTAGTTTTTCAGCAGGGTGTCCATGCATTTTGAGAAAACCATCCAATCCATAGAGAATCGTTCCCAGACAGTCATAGGCTCCTTCATTTACCCAATTCAAGTAATCAATTTGATACTTTACTGGATTTTGGTTATACGCGGATATCCATTTTCTTTCAGACTCTTGAAAGTCTGGACTGGAAGCCTTTTCTCCATCCAAGCTGGGCCAAATCATTCCAATCATCTTGTCCAATCTAGCATCTTGCCCGATTCCGGAATAATTTGAGGGATACGGCTGATTTGTCACTATCCACTGGTGTTGGGGAGAAATGAGGCCGAATCTTTCAGCCGCCGAGACTAAATCATACGAAGGCGACCAGCTTTGGGCACAAACAATGATATATCTGAAAGTCCTAACCGTTCAGTGTGTACAATTGTTGAAAGGAATGAGTGGAGAGATACCTTGCATCAACATACAGCAAATTCTCCAGAATATCAGTGAAATCTGTCGGCCAAGACGCCCCATGATAAGACCGAATAGCAAGCACAGTAACGCCATCAGCATATAACTCGTTCCGAATATCGAGGTATGCACCAACACTCTCGATATCATCGGAATCATAAATCATGGCCACCCGTTTCACGTTCCATTCATTCAAAAGAGTTGCAATCGCAGATCCCCACTTATTTGAAAACGACACGCGGAAAAAGTAGGGATAGTTTCCCTTGTCTGATAGAGCAGGAAGGTTTTGAAATCCGCCACAAAAGGGGATCTTAAACTGAGAGAGAACCCCGGCAGTTATCATTGTGCTCAAACCAGACGTGTCTCCGAAACCTGCCACGACATCTAGGCGGCGTTTTTGGAATGGTTTTTAGTGGTGGTTGTGTTTGACAGCCTGAAGGCTCACCAGGATGATTCATTCCGACATGAAGTGCCGCAGATACAGCCGCACCAGGTCCTTGATAGTTTGCATCCCAAGATTGAACCCGAAGAATATTTATCGTGGTATTGGGCAGTTTGTCTGGATCGTTGTTGATTTCCTGAACAACAAGCTCGGCTGCTGAATCTATGGTCCTGAACCAACTGCAAGGAAGACAGGCATCATAATCTGACTGATTTTGGAGTTTCCAGAACTGGTTGTAAGGAAGGAAGAAGGCGATGGTTATGTTGGTTTGAAGTTTTGCTGGAATTGTCGTTGTTCCTGGAAAGAAGCCAATGATGGGATCTTTGTAGTCGGGAATATATTGACTTGACACGGCATGAACAAGGAAATTTAAAGCAATGAATGTTCCGTAAAGTAGTACGGAAGTGCACATGGTAATATAGTTGAGAGATGCCATTTACTGTAACTGGAAATCTGAAAATCTCATCTCTGCACGCGAAGATGGATCCTCCACCTCTACATTCAAGGGGAAATGGGAAGTCTAGTGAGTTCAAATCCAGAATATCAGTTTATTCTTTCTTGGAATGATGCGAGCATGAAAAGTCAAAATATAAAAAATGCTAATGCAAAGAAAGCTGTTTTGAAACGAGCCAGATTCCTGAGTTTGGCAGCGTTATTACTGTCCCTGTCCATAAAGCATATTCAGATCTTCACGATCAGCAACATTGCGTCTGCGGCTGTTGACGAACCACTATAAAAATATATAAAAATCAGTTTAGTTTTAAATGAAGTATTAGAAGGTTATATTGAATTTGTCCTCTTATATGTACCACTTACATGGTTGATTTGAGGAATCGACATTCCCGTACTTGCCGCCAACTCTCTCTTGTCTTCGTCGGTGGGATAGGGATTCTCGCGATGCTGGATCAACCATTGATACAATGGCACGCGTGCCGCCTTTTCCACCGTACTTTCTTCAAACAACGTGCCTGGCATCGTTGCAACAACAGAAAACTGCTTGAAATGCATATTGATTTTCTGGAAGCATTCCTGGTCTATCAAACATTTAGCCTGGATTGTTTCCACATGTTGAATGATTTGATGAGAAAGGAGACTCGAGGTAACAAGGTCTTGCGCGTGCAGGTCAAGGAGGGAAGTTAATTCTTGCATGTATTGGATGGGTTGTTTGGATGAGTCTGGAGTGAGGAACAGTTCGTGCTTGAGGGTTTTCAAAGCTGCCAGAAGAATGTACTGAGATTGTGGTGGATCCATTTTTTTGTCGTGTTAAAACCCTTTTCAACAACTGTTAAGATTCTGTCTTTTTATTTAGTGTTTAAAAGTAGCCCATTGACCCATTGAACCGTTCGATATTTTCCTCAATGAGTTTCAGTTGTTTCAACCAATCAAAACGAGGTATTAATGAAGGGACGGTTCTTTTTAATTTTTTCTCCTTTTTTTTTTTACCCATGACCAACCCAATTTCGAGTATGTCTTCACGCCACTGCCACGACTCCATCCGCTGAGCGTCGAATCCAAAAAAAAAAACAAATCAGTTCTCAAATCTCATGTGTCGACGACGAGGGAGTTCGGTAGCCTTCAAATCACTGAGTTCGACAGAAAACCAACCGCAATCGAGTTCTTACACCTGGTGTCAGAAAACAAACCAGCAATCTTCAAGAACACGGATGTTGAAGACTGGAAGGCGATGGAGTCATTCACTGATCGGAATCGTGTCAAGGAAATGGTTGATTCCAATGTAACTGTCTCCGTCACTCCAAATGGTAAAGCTACAGGCACCACACACAACGACCCGTTTAGGAACTGACTATGATTTTTGCAAACTTGAGGATAGGTTTTGCTGACGCTGTTATTGATGGCACATTCTGTCTCCCTCATGAAGTGTCAATGTCAATGGGAGAGTTCTTTAAAGCCCTTGATCTGGAAGATGCAACAGCTCCACATGCCGTACATTATATTCAAAGTCAAAACAACAATATGCGAGAGGGAGGAGACTTCACGCAGTTATTTGCCCAAGTCCCGCCAGATATTGATTTTGCAACGGAAGCACTCGGTATATTTTCTGATAAACAGCCAGAACAGAAAAGTAAATATCTCACACAAACCTTTTTTTTGAAAAAAAACAGGAATTTTGCCAGACGCAGTCAACTTCTGGTGTGGTTCCCGTCATTCCGTCACATCGTTCCACAAGGACCACTACGAAAACCTCTATGTCGTTATCACAGGATCCAAAACATTCACATTGATCCCGCCTTCGGAATCTTGGGCGCTTGAAGAGCGGACATTCCCGACCTCAAAATATACCCCGGCAGTCATTCAAAAGCCAACAACAAAGAAGACGGAAGCGACAGCGACGACAACCGAATGGAAAACCGAACCCGTCTTCATGGATCCAAACACTTGTGACATCACCACAGACGAAGCCCACCCAAGAATGATGACACGATGGTGTTCTTTGGATCCAACACGGGAACCAGATGCAGCCATCTTCCGAGAGCGTATTGGATACACAAAGAAACGAGGACTTGTTCTCACTGTGACGCTGGAACGCGGGGATATGCTCTATTTGCCTTCGCTGTGGGCGCATAAAGTTGAGCAAGGCGACAAAACTATGGCTGTGAATTATTGGTATGATATGAGTTTTGGCAAGACATATCAGATGCATCGGTTGTTGAGGATGTTGGCTGCAGATGCAGGGTATATGGAGCCAGATGAAGACATCAACGAAACGGATGGCGAGGAAGATGATGAAGAGGAGCTAGATGAAATGGAAATGAGGAGGAGGGCATTCACAGAAATGGGACTGGGTGATAATGTGGTTATGTTTTTACAATGAAAGAAAGCTCAAAAATCAAACTCAAACGAGGTCTTAGACTTGTCTTTATTCCAAAAAACAATGATGGAAGTATCTAAAGGTCCTCTCTGTATCCCTTTTTGACCGACTTATCGAATTTCTGGTTGACAGAATAGAACTTGATGTTGGTTCCCTGGTCAATGTCATTCCATCTGTGGGGGTTGGCCTTCTTATTAGTCAGAAGGAGGGTGGGGTCGTTGCGGAAGAAGCTGGTGTGGTGATGTGAAAATTAGTTTATGGAATACGCAAAGGGCCATCCCCGCTACTCACTGGGCTCCGGTGTAGGCAGCAGCACTGAGTCCAAAGCCAACGGCGGCAATGAGAAGCATAATTGGTGGATTTTGACCAATGGCCTTGTACATTCTAAAAGGGCAGTAATTAACATCCAAGCAGAGGGTGGCGCTAAATCAACAAGCGATCTAAACCGCTGAACTAAAGCGAATAGGGAGCGAGCACGCGATGTAGAAGACGGCGACGGAGGAGGCGGTGGTGCAGAGCGTGGTGGGATAAAATCACTTACGAGACGCCCATTGTTACTTGGAAGGTGGTTTGGACAAAGATTTATTTTGCTTCGAAAAAGAATTCTGATCGATCACAAAATTTTCAAATTTTTCGTTCCAGGTTATTATTACGTGTTGGCTCATGAAGCCAGAGGTGGTTGAAAGAACAATGACGCGGTGCTTGCCGTAATCTTCGCTTAGGAAATCAATGGATTAACGGTTATGATGCGAAGTGATGAGGGTGGTATTGTGTATAAGTTAGCGATTCTTGAATGGATTGCGAAAAGCTATTTGACAAAAAATTACAGTTCCTGGCTTTATTAACAAACCGCTAAATCAATCATCAAATACAACCGTCCCCATCATAGTAGGGACTGATTTCCCAGCCCCAATGTTTCCAATACCTCCACGTCCACCAGCCTTTGCACTTAACGGCTTCATTTCAATGTACTCTAATTGTGGTGGACCGCCATTTTCGCTATCAGGTGGAATAACAGCCACGATTCCCGGTAACGGGGGTGCCCCAATTACTTGTTGTTGTTGCTGCTTCCACACAGATGCTGGTATCGATGACGAACTATTTTTCCTCCTTCGTTGATGTAGCCCTTCCTCCAAATTGAAGCTAGGTGCCCGATGAGTTACGGATGGGACTTGCAACGGTGATGCAACAGCGGTACTAGTCGTGGCACTCGTACCCACAGCTGGTAAAACACCTGCCGCATGATGAATACTTCCGCCTCCAGCGCCGCTGTAATTGCTCCTCGTTTCATGATGAAAAACAACGGCAGTTGGAGTGTTCGCATTGATTCCAGCAGATCCCAGTCCGTGATACAGGCTGCCCCCACTATGATTGCTCCTTGTTTCATGGACAATAGAAGGCTGTCCTTCAAATAGACTTGCGTTTCCTGCTCCTCCTCCTCCAGCTCCTGAAGTGTTTACTACAGGACGTCCTTTGAAGCTATTACTACTTCGTCCACCCAATGCGGCATTGGAAAAGGGCACAAAACCAGCAGATGAACCTTGTTGCTGCTGCGGTAGATTTGAAAACGTTTCTTGAGCCACTGATTTGGACCATTGTTCGAATCGTTTGTTGTATAGATTTTCATCACGGAGAGCAATATCAAAGTCGCTGTCGAAAGAGCTGCGCCGCGGATTGCCTGCTGATCGGCGGTTCGGAATTTCATCTGCCTCATCATCGTTCTCCCCGTTCTCTGGATCCAGTGAAGGGTTTTTACCCTTTGTTTGCGGTTTCGTGGGTGAAGGGAAGAGAATGGGTTTATATCGGAAGAACGTGAGAAGCGTCATGATGAAATTGAGGCATGTGGTAATAATTAGGAGTTGCGAAGAAACGGCGAGACTGAATACAGGATCTGGGTTGATAACAAAGATTTCTTGGATTGGTGCAATCGCCAGAAGGTCTTGACTGAGCGAAGTGGTTGATATAATGAGCATAATCAATGCAAAAAGTTCTAATCAGAAGCATGAGTTAAGAGCAAACTACCTCTTTCATTAAAAAATATATAAGACTAACCTCCAAGAACTTGGAGAGCAAAGGATCCAAGCAACACAGATCCTCCCATTTTGGCCACAGAAGCGCTTTTGTCTTCCTTGCCCTTTCCGAATCGAATGAGCCATCTCATACTCCCCCCACGCTGCTCTTGTGCCTGTTGATTCTGTAATAGTCGCGACGCTGCAAATCGAGATCCAGCGGCAGCTCCCACCATCGAAACCCCAACCCACATTGCAACGAGTGCAAGCGCGTGCAAGACAACATGAGATATTGACAGTATTTGCGAAACTTTGACACTTCCACATGCATTCCCAGATAACTGAATGATTAAATTTAATTAAAGCATCACAAATGGCTAGACTACATATTTTTATACCCTGCGCTGATCGCAATATTCTTGAAAGGGAATGCAATACTGTGTTCGGTTCGCATTCCAAACATTTGGCCCGACCCCACCTTGAGCACCGCCACCAACGCTGGGAGGATAAAAAGCCCCAGGTTTAAAGGCAGGTCGCAGCGTGTAAGTCGCACAGACATCAAACATTCCAAATGCAAAACCGAGCCAACTGATGGAGACTGATGAATCGGTGGGCAGTAGTTTTGACATTGGGATTGGCCACGTTGGCCAAGTAGCGTTGGCAACGATAGGAGAAGTATCGTTGAAAGTTCGAGATATGTAATATGAATCTTTTGATGTTGCTTTGGGTATCGTTGTTATCGTTGAGTTAGTAGTGGTGGTGTTGCTGGTTGGTATTATTAGGGTTGATGGAAATATGGGAGGAGTCAGAGAGACTTGAAACACAGGATTCGTTGTGACTATGATTCGGGGTAACGAAACAGCTACGATCATTGTTATTAGCGACGGAAAGGCTGTCAGGGCATAGACTACGGCAGGGAATCTGACAGCACTGGGGTCCATGTGAGTTGCTATCGAGGGATTGGTATCGACCAGGCGGGAGTTCAGGTTACAGATAGTTCTCGGCTCGTGTTCAGCAGCAGCTGAGTGTTACTCTATTGGTGGCTTGGCGGTGGGGAGGCTGTTTGATCTGTTGGGTTCGAGCAAGCCCAATTTCAGTTTTCTGCGAAAAGGAAGGATTAAAATAAAAGAAAAATATCTATGAACTATTTATAAGCAAATAATAGACGGTGACATCGGGTTTCCGTCCGATCGCTTTTACACGTATTTGTTAACTTTGGTGAAAACAGATACTCTTTGGCAATAAAATCACATTGAAAAAGACACATTTGCAATGACAACGGCTGTACAAGTCGGGGACCAATACCTGACACTCCGGACGTTTCTCGGCACAGAGTTTCTTGCCTCAGCCGAAGCCCAGGAGGCAAACTCAGAAGCATCGCAGATTCGGATGGGCAGACTCAACCAGCAGCAGTTTAATGTGTTTACAATTGATCTCATTGATGAGATCCTCCGGCGCAAGGAAGGATCTGGCGGTAACAAGCTTCAATCTTAGTTTGTCTTTTGTGCCAGAACCACTGACTGCCGCTTGCTATCCCGCCTTATTTCACTGTTTTCCAGCCCCTCCCCATCTCCCGGCTAGACAAGACTTTCACCCGAAACGAAACCAAACGAGGCAGAAGCTGGCTTCCCTCGCTATTCTAAACTTTAAAAAGATGGGCTGTGATGTTTACTTTGAACTGGAACGGCGGTACCCAAATCTACTTCAAGAGGTAAATGAGAGATGTCAAATCTCCACTTCACGAACTCTCTCGCATCCCTCGCATGGACAATACTTGAAACTTTTGATTCGCCTTTATTTCGCCTACGCTGCCGCTCTTGTCATCCATTGATTGTGTGCCGTTGAAAACTGTGTCATTGAAGTCTGTAAATTGGGCTAACGACCAGAGGCAATTGTGGCCACTACAACAAAAATAGTCGAGTCTGAACGAATTTTCCAGCGCAACTTCTATGTGAAATCATGTGGTCATTCGAATGACGGCTGTTGTGTCGGACTTAACAGCATATCACTATCCTCATTGGTCATCAGCCTGAAAACTAACAGTTCCATATCCCTCTCTCTTTTTTTAGTACCCATCACAAAAGACGCAAGGACGGCCTGCTACATTAATTCCAGGAACTCCAACTGCCAATGCACCTGCAACGACAGCAACTCCACCAAAACCCCCAACGACCGCGGCAGCATCTACCCCGGCACCCAAACAACAAAGCAGCAGCAATGGAAAATCTATTGACGAAGTTATGTCGGAACTCGGGAAAATCAACCTTGTGGCGCAATCTCCTCGAACACCAGTGACGACGGCTGCTGGAGATGCAACATCTGGAGTCTTGCGAGTTAAGATATATTTATCTATGATATTTCCTCTGTTACTTTATATTTTGTTAAATTTGGTCATGGTTGTTTTTTAGGATGCGATGGAGCGAATGAGAAAGGATAATGCGGCGAAAATGGAGGCACTTACAACGAGAATCAATACACTAGAATCCGAACTGGACAGTACGAAGCGTGCTCTGGATGCTGCCCGGAAGGAGGCGCACGAGAATGGAGAAGACTACATGAGTGCCAGGAAAGAAGTGGAGACATTACAATTTGTATGGATTTTTCTTCGCCTATTTCTCGGTTCATTTAGTATCTGATTCCATGCAATTTTAGGAACTTGCTGAATCACGAAAAGAAACCCAGGAAGTGCGAAAAGAGTTGAGTGGAGTACGAAAAGATTCCAGCGAAGCGGTTGCCACTGTTGCGGCTGTTCGCACAGAAATGAGTTTATTACGACAAGAGAATCAAAACTCTGTTCAGGTTCGTAGCTGGTGACTATTGTTTTTTGGACTGAAACTGTTAAAACAGGAACTTTCAACAACTCGGAAAGAGCTGAACGAAACAAAGAGAATGTATCTGGATACTCAGACGGAAGCCAACAATCTTCGTGCAGAAACAGAAAAGGCGCGACAGGAAGTCCAAAACATGAAGCAAACAAATCAACGCCAAATGTCGGATTACATTGCTCTCAAAACTGATTATGCAGATATCAAGTCACACATTGCGGATCAACAAGTGGTAAAGACTACTTTGAAATTTATTCTTTTTTTGTACTAAGACACAACCATTTCTAAGCTTTTTGGGGAAGTCCGAATTGAAACGACATCGCTGTTGGCAGAAGTTAAATCTTTGAGCGCTAAGAATAACGATCTGCGTAACCAGAACGAAACTTTGGCCTCTAAGAAGGACGAAGGAATTAAAGTGGCTGATGAGCTGGCTCAGCAGTATGACGAGTTGGGTCGTAATTTTGAGGCCCTAAAAATTGAGAATGACGGCTTGAGGGAACAGGTTTGTCTCGTTGTTGTCGTCAGTTATGGTGTCTATTCTGAATTAACTTTCGGAATAGGTACAATTGCTTACGGGAAAGAAAGCCGCGATCACATTTGCATCGAACGGAACTCCTGTTGTGACTGAATTAGAAGAATTGCCGGAGCTACCGTCCTTGGTTCACGATGGAGTCCTTGAAATGGCCGCTGCCCAAGAATACCAAACCTCTGTTGAAAAACTCCTTCGATCTCTCAGGTAAACCAGAAAATCACTTCTTTCTCTCATGAATATGTATTAAACTGGTGTTACAAACAGGTCGGACCCAGCGACAGTCCTTCCATCCCTCAAGCTTGTCATATCGGCTTGCAAACAAGCGACGGAAAATATTGAAGACTATGAAACAACCCACTACAAAAACTCTGAAGTATCCACCTTTGAATCACAGCTCGATGACGCCCGTGCCCACTTTTCCAAAGCCCTAACTGGTCTGATTGCGGCCACAAAAGCTCACCTATCAAAAGTCAAAGATGGTGGCAATGGAGACGTCCCTGCCGTAGACAAGTCCATATCGATCCTTACAGAAAGTGTAAACCTCGTAGCGAGACTTGTCAAGACCAAATGCAAAAACCCGGAGCTGGAGGAATATGCTGGGGAAGATGAGGAAACTTACCAGCAAATTCAGCAGCTGAAGGCATATGTTGAGGGACAGACTGCCACGATTGTGGAAGGAATTCAGACTCTTTTGGGGACAATGAGGAGTGGTGGATCTGGGAATGCATTTTTGAGGGATATGAATGGAAAAGTGCAAGGGATAAGTGGGATTGTGAAGGGTCTTCTAAAGGCTTCTTATGACGTGTTTTCAAAGCTGCATGAAGAGGATGAGTTCAGGGTTGAAGGTGAAACCGTATTGACTGCCATGGCGAGTGCGAGGAAGAAGCTTGAAGCCAAGGCAGGAGAGTTGGCAAGAGATCCGCAGAATGCAGACGTGAAGCAGGCTATTGGTGCGAGTGCATATGATGTTGCCAAACTTGTCAAGAAGTTTGTAGCTCTTTTGGACGAAGTTTGATAAATCGCGTAACGTCTGCAGGCCCAGCTAGTTTCTATGTCAATAAAGTAAATCAGTTTGAAAATCGTAGAATATCATGGCTTGGGCTTGTAAGTTTTGTTTGGTTGGCTCACCCCCCCATTCTCAACTTGAAGAGTCGACGTATTTGTGCTTGCAATCCGATGCCAAGATCGTGTTAATTAATCAATTGGTTGGCAGAAACCTGGGAATGTGACTGGGTTCAGTGGAAGTGGAAAGCCTTGCGAGTGATTGCCAAGAGGTTGCATTCTATTTATCGCTTTTGAATTCTAATTGCGCATCGGTAATTGAGTTATTTCGAGAAGTTGAGTTCTCCCCTCATATGAATGTCCATAAAATTACAGGATGTTGAAAATGATTTCACATGTAATATAATAACTTGTGCCAGAATCGCAGAGGATTGTTACGTTTATTTCGATCCGCTCTTGATAACAGGTACTTTTAAATCCCACGAGAATAGTGTTCATATTCCACTTCAGCTTCACGCGAGTGTTGCTTTCCACTGTGTTTCAACCACGCTTGGTATCCAAGGTATCCAACTCCAACAACTGCCGCTTCGGCACCTGTAACTCTCTTAAACAACACGCCAGAAAAAAAAGAAGGAAGTAGATAAAACCCAAAAAAATACGAACCGAATCTTTGGAGATGGGACATGTTGTTCCATGTTTCACCGATACCTCCACCGTGGTGTGGTGGAGGCGCTTGTGGGTGTTGTGGTTGGTACTGTTGTTGTTGTTGTTGATGCTGGAAGGAAGGTGGTGGGCCTTGAGGATCGTTCACTTGCTGCTGCTGGGGAAAAGTCCAGGTGCTTTCACCAGTGTTGTTGTTGTGCTACATGCGGAATGAGTTTTAGTTGTGTCTGAAACGATTCCATCAAACAACTCACGTAAAAGTTGGTTTGGTACTTTTGCGAGAATTGAATGACCCAGCCAGGAGGAAGTTGTCCTTGTGGGGGACCTTGTTGCTGGTACTGTTGTTGCTGTTGCTGCTGTTGTTGGCCACCGGGCTGAAGCCATGGAGCAGCTTGGTTAGGGTTGTATTGAGCAGCATAAGTTTGGTATTCGCTTTGAGACTGGTCCGAGTGAGGTTTGTCGTGGTGCTTGCGCCATTCTAACAAAGCGTTGATCAGCGGGGCACTTGACTTAATTAACTCACGATCGTAGGCCATGTATCCAACACCAGCAACTGCAACCTCAGCCCCGAATCTCTGCAGATGAGACATGTTTCCCCAAGTATCGCCAATGATGCCTCTCTCTTGCTGTTCGGGTTGCCCACTCATCGTTTTTGAAATGATTTTTTTTATGACACCCTACCACTTGTACCCAGAAAATTTATCAGTCTATCCATTATTTCACTTTATTTTCAACCTCAAACCCATTCATTTTGTAAAGAGCTCCGTTGCAGACGTCCGCACTTTCTTATTAATGACCCCTCCAAACCCAAACGCTGGAAGAATGCGTCCCATTCGTGCAAATGTTGACGGCAGGTATTCCTTTCCAATCGCACGCGCTCTGCCCATTGATCCACCTGCTTTGGCAGCATCCGGTCGATTGTAGAAATCGAGACCTGGAAAGGAGAATGGTTTACCATTAATATTCCATTCTAACCACAACACAAAAAGCAAGAACAAAAAACCCACCCAGTAAATGCACAGGCGTCGTCACAAACTGAAACGCACACGGCATAAACAACTGACACGCCACATCCGCCCTCTCTTTCCCCCACCCAACTCCAGGTCCCTGCAAATAACTACTCAGAATCGGTGGGAACGTGAATGCAGCCGCCATTGTCAAAGAATCCCGGAATCCAAAACACGTGAATGATTTGAGAGTGACGGGTCGCGGTGTGCCTTGGCCAAACCACCGGGTCAAGAGCGAATCTTTCCAGATTGTTAATCCAGTGTTTGTTACGGATGATACAACGAATTTCGGGATGCTGGGATCGTATCTCATTTTTTTGGATAGGGTATCTGTCACGTTGGTCTGTAAAGGGGAGGGAGTGTTGAGATGCCCACACGAGCTGATAAGATATTTGCCCCATTTGAACAAAGACAAACGAAATCCCAAAAACGTACGGCAGCATAAGTTAAACTATATACAGCAAAGACTGCCAGCACAGAGGGTTGCCTCATATGCACCCACGGTTTTGTGAACAAAGTATAGAATCCTTCTCCCAACCCTTTTACAAGCGTTTGCTTTCCAGAAAAGTTTGCAATGATTGACCGGTCGATAACAGCAACGACTGCATGAATATAAAATGATTGGGCAAGGGTAAGTTGAAGTGGTCTGGAAACAATTTGGTGGAGGAAATGGACGATATCAAGGGTTCATAGATAACAACAACACTCTGTACCTGGAGACGTGAAGCCTGCCGTGCATGCTGCCGCCACGATATCAGCCGCAATGGTTCCGTACAAGACCTTCCCGTCTGCTAAAGCGGCAGCCTCAGCTTCCCGTTGTTGGAACACTGCTGTCATTTTTTGCTGTTTCAAAGATTTTCAGTGTGACTCGAAAAATAAGAAAGAGATGCAGCTCTGTGTTTGTTTTATGGCTTTTGTTCATTTGTTTCTTAAGGGCTGATGTTGTGTGAATAAGGTGTTCAGCGGAGTTCTTTTGGTATTATTGCGCGCCATCTGATTCGATACATAGCAACATTCCCGGCAGAACTACTATTATATTATGAAGCAATTTTCAGAATGTGGTTGATGATACTAAGGAGCGCTTTCTTTTTCATTTTCCCATTTTTTGTTCGGAGCCGCGAGATGAGTATATTTCGCTGAGCCGTTCGCAATATCAGAAGTAGCCTGTAACCCAAAGATCTCTGCCCCTTTTTTTTGTGATGTATACGCGTGTTGATATTTTTACCTTTGTTCATTTAATCAATTCTGGGCTTGAGTTCCCAACCATTTCACTTTTAGAGAAAAAACCAAGTCCTGTCAATCAGGCTATGGCTACGTACGAAGGAAGCTACCAAGTGCAATACACAGCCAACTGTAAGACGGTTCTTCAGCTCTACTTTATCCCGAACGATCCAGATCCCAAAGAGCAATGCTACAACGATGATACCTGTGCTGCTGTTCCAAAAGTCTCCCCCAGCAACAACAACAACACCATTGCCACTACTACGGCAACAACCATCGGAGTACTTACAACTACAGTAACTGCTTCCACTTTACCCTTGTCTCTCGCTTCAGCAACGTCCATGTCGGGTTCTGCACCAATGCCAACCTTGTCACCACCAAACCTGATCTTCACATCGCCAGCGCCCGATACTGGACTCCAGAAAGTGAACCAATGCGCAAATTACCCATATAACCCCGTGGATCCTTTGGAAACCGGTCTCTCTCTGATGGGATCGGGCTTTGTCTTTGCCTACAACTGTACCGACCCTCTGAACCAAAACATGCAAATGTTCCGTGTCAAGTCGTGTATGCCCAATTGGGATACTAGAACCAATTCGACAGGGGGTTCCATTGCGCGGGTTGCCACTGAGGCTCGATACATGCTTGCGACTCTTACAGAGAGTAGTAATGCGAGTAATGGAACGATTGTCAATCTGTTTTATTACTCTGACAACAAGTGTTCCAAGTATGTGGGAGGCGCAAGTAAGATTGCGGATTATGATGGCTGTTCGGGCGATGATCTTTATTACAGTGTTGTGCGGGATCCAACGACAGTGCCGGATGGGAAAACACTATCATGTAAAGCGGTTGTGAATGGGACTACGAGGGTGTCCGTTCCGAATGCGACGCCAGTTTTAAAATCTACGAGAGTGACGGGTACTGCAGGTGCTTCTGGGTCTGGGTCTGTTTCGTTCTCTGCCACTGTTGCTGCAACTACGACTGCGACTTCAGATCCCGGGGCTTCTTCAGCGGCTTTGAATGCTGCAATTGTTATTGGAGTTGTTGTTGGGGTCTTTGTTATCGGGTTAGGACTTGTTGCGTACTTTTTGCATGTAAAGAGGTTTGTGTGGATTTTTTTCGGCGTTACACAAAAACGCACAGTATTGGAAAGACACCTTTTTTCCTTATACTTTTTTCCTTCTTTTGGTGTCTTTAGAAACCAAATCAAGGACTCTGAGTCGATTCATCCCCGGTCGATTCGATCGCAAGTCTCGATCGAAGAATTCACCGTGCTGAAGATGAATGCGAATATCGCTAAACCAGAACCATTCTTGAACACTCTTGCAGCGTGAGTGTTTTTGTTGTTGCATTTATTCCATGTATTCAGGGAGTAATTCGAACTCATGTTTTTTTTTTTCTTCTTTCAACAAGGGTGCCTGCTGTTGCTCTCAACATCAAAAAGTCCAAAGAGAGTTTCGAAAGACTTCATGCCAACGCGAATGGTGCTGGAACTTCAGGGGATCTTGATTTGCCGGACCATCCTAATGAATGGAGCATGGAGGATGTTGTTGTTTGGGTTGCTGCGAATGGAGGTGACCAGAATACGTTTGATGCCATCCGAGGTAAGTTGCACTTTGGAAAAAAAAACGCTATACTCTTATTGACGTTCTGTTTATTTTTGTTGTTATCTTACACAGCCGGCGGAATTGATGGGAAGGAGTTGTTGTCTGGTGACTTGGCGGCCCTTTGTGAGGCATTGAAGCCTCAAGTTTTGGGTGATTCTGTTATTCTCAGAGATGCGATTGACCAATTGCAGCAAAAGTATGCAGCCCCAACGTATTAATTAATGTACCGATATGACTTTATCGTTTTGTGTTTTTATGTCGCTTTCCTATGAATAGAAATGAATTTCTCTGCATCCTCTCACTTTGTCACTTTTTTAATCAGTTTTGTGCAAGCTTGAAACTTTGTGTCTGCCGAAAAATCCTATTGCATGAACAACTACTTTGACGCCTATGTCTCGAACGGATGCATTGCCAACTCTGCCGATACATCCATGGTCCGCTTCAGGCCAGTTTCAGGGGACTGTCGGTCTGGGTGCATTGGCGGACAAACAGTGACATGCAACACACTGATTGATGTAACCACCTTTGGCTCCAACCAGTTTGGAAACAACTTGTTTGTGGCAGTGTACCCATGTAGCGGCTCGAACCTGCAGGAGTCGTACAATTATGTTGTTGGGCGATGTGTGCCAGTTGAGTGGATATTAATAGTTTGAGGTAGTTTGACCCGCTGTTACACAGGGACCGGCTGGCGCCAGCGTGTTCTACTCGATCGCCGGCGGCCAGCTTGCGTCGGCGAACTGCGGCGGTGGCGGATCGACGGCACTGTCGGCCGGGCAGTGCAACGGCGGCCAGTTTGTGTTCGCCGTCGGCGCGTCGTCCGCCCAGGCGCCGCCGCCGCCGCCGCCGCCACCCCCGCCGGCGCCGCCCGTCGCGCTGCCGCCGCAAAACTCGGCGCCAAACGCTGCGCCGCCGCCAACTCTGGCGCCGCCGCTACAGTCCGACGCCGCGCCAACAAGCACTGCGTCACGGTTGAAATCGACCACCGTCGCGTCTGTTGCCACACCAATAAACCAGGAATACAGCCAGCCGCCATCATCGCCCCCTGTGCCAGTCATTATTGGCTCCATCGCAGGCGTCATTCTCCTTGCCATCTCGGGAATCTTGATCAACAGATACACGAAAGCTACGAAACAGAAACGCCAAGAAGACGAAAAGGAGGCACAACGCATCGCTGCACTCCAAGAAATCGAATTGAGGGAACGCGAAGCTGCCAAGAAAGTTATCAAAATTATTGACGATGACGGTGTCGAAGAAGTCTATCATCCGTTGGGAAAACAGGCCCAGTTGTATGTTTCGGATTTGGGGACTTTTGCTGCTTTAAATCAAGTAGTAATTGCCGCTGGGTAAAGTTATTGTATCTGCCGAAGGCGGGATCCTCTATCGCCGTAAGCGGATCTCTACTGTTGTTGGCGGTGTATTCTTTTTCTTTATTCGGTCAGCTTTCACCGCCAAAGGCAGTATATTCCTTATTTGTGCTCGTTCCACCAAATATGCTAAACTCAGATATCAAACAGTGGAACTTCTCGACGACCGAGGCTAATAAGCAGTGATCCTAACGATTGGACAATTGATGATGTCGGACAATGGGTTGCAGTCAATGGCGGCGGTGTAGAAGGAGAGCTTGTAATTCATGGTGAGTGACACGCGTTTTGTTTGCATTCTTGACCAATAATCTCGCACTTTCTTCAACTCTACTCCAAGCTCAAAAAATCAATGGTCGAGCACTTCTTGTCTTGCCCATCGATGAAGTGCTTAAATCTTTTAAATTTGAGGTTCTTTCTGACAAGCGCGTTCTGGAAAACTCTCTTTTGGAGTTGAGGACAAACTTTGGTCCCTTGGAAGAGGAGAAAGCCCCGGCAGTGGCGGCAGACGTGCTTCCTGTGTATTATGGCTGAGGAAAAAAAAACTGTTTCTATAAGCGTTGTATATTTGTCTCAATACATTGTGACCTTCTTTGAAACCATTTGCGTATTATCGTAGTATTATGGTTAAGAGCTCATTGAATTTGTGTTCAGTTTGTTGGAGCCTGGGCGAAAAAAAAAAAGCGGCAATGTTGCAAATCATCTCAAAAATATGGCTCTTCTTCACGCTGGAGCTGTCGCCATTCACTACAATGATTCAAACTGCCAGAATCCAATATATATGGAATTGACAGCGACCCCGCTCGCCTCCTGCGTAGCTACTAAAGGGTGCGCCAACCCAAAGACTCTATGTGAAACTGCAAATGCAGACACTTTGGGAGTTTTGAATTTCCCTCAAGGTAGTCAATTTGTGACTATATACCCATGTGATGGCACAAAGTTCAATGAAATGGCGGTCGTTATTGGTAGTTGCGCTCCAGTTGAGTGCCGCTTTGATGACAAACTTTAAAAAGTAAATGTACCCTGATCTAAAACGCCAGAAAAACTTGACAGGATGCAGTCTCAGGAAAATGGATTCAATATTCTGAATCTAGCGGCAAGTTTTATGCCAGAAGCTTTACTGACAGCACTTGCAGTAATCAAATTGGGAACCATCTCTCCATCCTGCGTGACACTTGCATCGCCGGTTCATTCTACTCAATGTACAAGGGCCAAGCAACCACTTCAAATCCAGCTGGCGCGCCGTCAGCGCCTGCTGGAGTTTCTCCCACTGTGCTGTCGCTGATTACTTCCACAAGTCAAGAACCTGGATTGAACGCTCAGCCACAACCAGTGAACACTATACAGAGTCAGACACACCCTCTAAGTACCCAAGCTACAGCACTTACTGGCTTCAACACTTCCAATACATACACCACTGCTGTAAGCCAGAACGTAGACGGAGCGACTGGTCCCAACATTCCTGCCATTGTCGGCTCAGTTGCTGCCGTTGTCGTTCTTACAGCAATTGGAGCCGTTTTATGTTTCACACGCAAGAATGAAATATCGAAGGCAACCAAAAACCATGATGCGGAGAAAGCTGTTCGTGTGGAGGCAGACTGCAACGCCACAAGTTCAACTTCAAGGGAACAAACTTCTGTAAAGCCGAAGCCAGCTTACACCATTAATGGTGTGCCCTATGATCCAATGGGGAGATTATCTCCCTCCTAGTACCTCGTTTTGCTCTTCTACTCTGTAAAAAAAATAATATGCGTGCCGTATTCAAGTTTTTAATTTTTAATCAAGAAGATGTCAGTACATGTTGGACCGACCTACATCTACTACAGCGACGGCAGCTGCCAAAACCCAACATACATGGAATTGATTACGGCTCCTTCATGTTCCGCAACGAACGGCTGTGCGAACCCAAAGACCATCTGCGACACTTCCAATGCAGACAATTTGGCAGCCGCCAACTTTGCACAAGGAACGCAGTATGTCATTCGAACAGCCTGCGACACTGCCAACTTCAATCCGATGGCGATTGGCTTTGGAGTGTGTGCACCAGTTGAGTAGTTCCCAAAGCATGCCCTTTACAAAAAATAATAATCTACACACACTCAGGACTTTACGGCAAACCGATGGGTGCGATACGCCAACGGGACCGCTGACGGCAACAAGCTACTCCGACAGCGGATGCACTGCCGCAGTGGGAAGCCCCTCGGCGTTGACCCTCGGCCAATGCAATTCAGGCGCCAACTTTGCAACTGGCGTTGGTCAATTTCGGCCCAATGTTCCAGTAGTAACTACAGCACCACAGCCTGTAGTGACCCAGGCACCGCAACCCGGAATCCAAGCTACTGTTGGCACTTCAGGATCCGCAGGCAGTCGCAAGCAGCAGCAATCTCAAGCAACAGTCTCACCAACCGCTGTTCTCTCGAGCTCCGCGATTATAGCTCCCAGACCAATCAACAACAACAACAATAACAATGGCAACAGTACTGTAATGGATCAAAAACCTGGAAATAACGAAACATCCACACCAGTTCCCGCCATTATTGGATCCGTCATTGGCGTCCTCGTTGTTGCCTCCCTATTCGGCGTCACATACTATCGAAGGCAATCGAAAGTGAAAAGGGAGCTCCAAAAAGCAGACGATGAAGCGAAAATCCGGGCACAGAATCTGGAAGCGCAAGAACGGGCAGTGATACTTACATTGGATGACTGGGGAAATCTATAATCCGCTGGGCAATCGGCCGCAGATGGTGGCTGGTGGTGGTGGTGTAGTGATTAAGCCGGAGAATATTCGGCCTATTGGGATTATGGTTGCTGGGTGAGTTTTTTTTTTTTTTTTTTTTTTTTTTTTTTTTTTTAAAAATGTTTGTTAAACCCTTGTTTTTACTTCACCGTGCAGACAATCATCCCTGTGGCCGCGAAATGTCAGTTTGGATCCTAATGATTGGACAGTTGAAGATGCGGGTCGGTGGGTTGCCTTAAATGGAGGTGGTGAAGATGGCGAGCTCGTTATTCATGGTAAAACAGTCTCATAAACCAATTGGATCGAATATTCTAATCATAAAAACAAAACGAAAAAAACACCAGCTCAAAAAATCAATGGGCGAGCCCTTCTTGTACTTCAAGTCGACGTGATTCTGAAAGAATTCCACATTGCATCCACAGAAAACGAAGCTAGACTACATGCCATGTTGTTGGACTTGCGGGCCAGGAATACCCCCAACGATGCGCTTCCTCTCTATGCCGAATAACGTGCCCCATTTTATTTACATTATTTTGTTATAGTTTTTGAACTTAATTTTTTGCTTGTCTCAGAAAACAATAAAAAACTAAAGTCGCTATTTCGATGACAGAAGAAATATTTAACAGAAGGGATATATTTGGCTAGTACCGACAGAGATAAGACAGTTTACATGATGGAATTTGGCTGGTTAGACAACGGCGGTCCTTTACGAGGTCAATCTCGAACTTTCGAATATTGAGTTTGAAGGAAGTTACAATAGAAAAATACGATCAACTGCAATGTTTTTATTCAAAGCATGACAAGGCATTTTGCCTTTTCTACAAAAAATCTATAGACAATACCCCATCATATCGTGGGCAAGAGAAAGAAGGATAAGAGCGAGGAAGTTTGCAAGGTGAGAATTATCGAGGAAGAGTTGTTGGAAGAATGAATATACATATAGAACATTACACCAGATAGGAAGGAGTAGTAGTAGTCGGTTGGTTGTGTTTGAATTATAGAAATTTGGTACCATTAAAGTAAGTAGCGAGTTGGTGTTACTTCCGGATGGCAATGGTAGATCCGGAAATAAGGGGAACCCAAAAAGAGTGTAGCGAACCCTCATTTTTTCATGGAAATGAAGATGAAATAGAATTTTGTCACAGGGAGCGTCAAGATAGAAAGTGTCACCAGGAGTCGAATAGAACTTTTGAACCGTTGTTGTTTGTATATAGAACTTTTACCAAGTAGTTGTGGTTGCAGCTTGAGAAGGGCTGCCACTGTGTGTAGTGTCTTTTTCGAGGAAAAAAGAGCAAAAAATAGAACTGTAGCACCAGAACAAGGATAGAATATTTGTACCATTGGATAGTTGTAGTCGAAAAGATGTTGGCATAGTAGGTCCAACAAAGTAGAAGGAGTGGGGTATTGATGGTAAGCGAATAATCGACAAGTAGTGGTCAAGTTGGTTGTAGTAGATAGAATTTTACACCGACAGCAGAGAGTACTGTAGTTTTAATAGAACTTTTACCAGACGACGCCAGATGGCAAGAATGCAGGATAGGATTCGATGGCATTGGCAGTCGTTGAGTTGTGTAAGAGTGACACGGCACTCGGATAGAATTTTAACCAGTGAGCAGAACAGTGGCGGACAGGCGGAATGCAGCAGCCACTAAGAACTGGGGGTAGTTGGTTGGTTGGGTGACTCGCTGTGAGTGAGGCGAGTGATAGCGAGAGTGATCTGAAGTGTCTGCCAGAGCCGCTTTACAAATCGCTAGTGTCCCAAGGCAGAGGAGCTTGGGGATGTCTGCATGAGTGGCACTAGAGGCCGGCAGGCCGGAGACCAGTGAGTTTTGAGTTCAGCTGTTGACTGAAGTGGAAGACGGAGGCACCTTCTCTTTTTAAGCTTTTCTCTCAACTTGGGCTTGACTCTTTTTCTTCACGTGAAAAAATTCAGTCCAACTATTTTTGATTAAATCGACACTTGACCAATCACGCCCGTCATTTGCACTGCTTTGCAGCTGCCCAATTGCCGCTGCTGAGTCGCTCAGGAGACCACCTGAGGCAGTCCTGCTGGTCCAGGAAGCGTCGAGCGGCGCTGAGGTCCTCCCGCTTACAACCAATATTACAACGTGATTGAAACGGTGGAGAATGAAAATTTTGGGTTTTTATTCTGCACACGTGAGCTCTATTTGCAGCATGATGCACACTCACGCGTGCTCTATTTGGGGACTTCAGGAATAGAGGCGTTGATTTTCTGGTCCTTGATCCGGAGCTCTCGCTATCACTCTCGGGTATTTTCTCCTGATTTTTTTGATCTGTTCATTCAGAGTCATTCTGAATAGTGTCTAGAATTCTGACAAAAACCTCAAATGGCAAGTGTTCAATGTGACCGTGAAAGAAACCAATATATTGTACACTGATTTGCGGCTCGATGGTTGTGTCATTATTCAAGTCTGTAAATCTTTTTCCTTCGCTGTGACTGTGAGCCTGAGTTCCTGTTTTCAAATGAGGGAAGACATCACACAGATTGATCTCATCACGTTCTACTTGTGTATTTTCCTGTCGATCACTGTCTTTGTAGAGCTCATTATTCTCTGTTGGATCGTTCTGAAACATGAGATCAATAGAGAAAACGCGAATGTGTCTATCTTAAGAGAATACTCAGCATCTTCAATGTTTGCTTATTCGCCTTATTGCTGTGCCAGTTGGTATACTTGTCTCTAGTCGCGTGGGGTGTGGCGATAGCGCATGATCCGAATCTGGAATCTGGAAGGAGAATCGGTTTAGTGATGTGCAACTGTATTCTTGAAATCACGTACAACCTTGTTACTTTCTATCTAATCTGTTTCAGTTTTAAATAATTACTGATCACTTCGAAAATAGGTACTTTTTCTACTGCTGGTATCGGTGCAAAAAGATGGTCAAACAGTTGAATCGAATCCTGTATCGAGTTATGGAATACATTGCAATCGCGGCACCTTTAATTTATGTGTCTCAAGTGGTGCTTATGGGGATTTCCGTCTTCAGACCTGAGTTCATGATTGGGATATCGATACACCAGTGCCGGGATACTCCTCTTTCACACAGCTTACGATGCGATTTTGTTGTACGTGTTCTACAAATTCATCAACAGAAGCAACAGCAGTACCAAGAACGACGAGGAAGAATCATGTTCAAAAAGAGAAGGATATGCGAGTGTGACTTTGAAGCGATCCGTGACAAATGGAGAATGTGCATTTCGAAACATTGCAGCCGAGACATCGCTATTACGATTCAAGATTGTTGCGTATTATAGTACGCCTGCGTGTATAATCACGCTTATGATATCGATTTCTATAATTATTGTCCTCGTTTTTAAAGCGGATCCAATCGTCAACCTCATGAACTGGGTGTATTACGCCGCAGCCAATGTTCAGTTGTTGTTGATGATGAAGATGAAGGTTGATTTGGATCGAATTGGGCATCGGTTGTCACAAGGGCAACCACTTGTTGGAGAGGAAGGGAAGAGGTAGTCCCACGAAATTCTTGCCAAAACATATGATACTGTAGAAGAAAATAATAGATAGATCATTAATCGTCTACAACATTATTGTTCAGCAGAGTTTATTCAAAAATGGAGGGACAACCAGTCAACAATGGCCAACCTCCCATCTTGTCCCACATTATGATTGCCGAGTACGGATCGTCTCAGCCAGTTCCGGCAGTTAAATTCAACTATCCGAATGCACAGCTGACTGCAACCTACCAAGACGCCTCGTAAGGAACATACCTCAGATTGTGTGTCTGTTGGCTCCAATTTAACGCCCCTTTCCAAAAAAAGTCCGTTTATGATTCCTCTTCCTGGAATGAATTTCCGTAAAGAAGACTCTTACATGTTTGTTTTGGGACCAAAGACGATGGTCGGCGTAACCTGTTTGATCAACACTTTTTTGGCTATTGTGTTGAATCCCGCCTACCTCCTTTTTGTCTTTAGAATCCCAATTCTATCCCATCTGCTGAAACTGTTGTTCCAAAGCTTCGTCGATTTAATCCAGATGTGTATGTTTGGTGTTGTTCTTTGTCTTGCTTTGATTAATGCTCTCTTTTCTGTATCCACAATTTGCCGTTCATTTGCTTCAACTATTTCAGTCAAATCGCTTTATTCGCGGATGCATTTGGGTTTGATGGCCGATCGTGGAAGCCAATGTCATCAAGCAGAACTTTGATTCAAATGTCTGAGAAATCTGTGGTTATTTGGGACGAGCCATGTCTTCGTACATTTGCTGAAATGTGAGAGAACTGGAATCGAGTTTGTTTTTTTTCGATAAAAGGCGGGGTAGACTGACGATGGTTCTTGTTTTTTTAAGCAATGGGGATTCGAATGCAGAGTACAGACAACCGGAAAAGAACTGTGTCATTGTGTTTACAGATCGTGTTGTTCTCGGTGCGTAAAATGTCTTTGGAACACGTAACCCCATCATTCAAGTACTTATAAAAGTAACATCACTGTTTTTCCGTTTCAAGGTCTCAGATTCTTTAGTGAGAACGACGAAATTACCTTCGTGAACCACTTGAATAACAGCTTTGATCTATTCGAAAAGTTTACACCAAATAAGCGTAAAGAGGCTCTTTAGTTTCTCCGGTTATCGCTCTTCTGCTTATTAACAATAATTAGAATTACCACCACCTATGCCAAGGGACCCACTTGCACCGCTGCCCCACCTATACTGCATTAACCACGTCCGAACGTTAGCCGACAAAACTCGGGGGTTATCCCTCGTGTCCCCTTTCCCATGGGTCCACGCCTTCCTCCCCCTCGTCAAAAACGCGCTGGACCATTTTATGACATACGAAAAAATCGCCGTCATCACGGGACTCTTCCAAACAATCAACTCGATCGACATTGCAACGATCCCGCGACTCACAACCGCGGAACGGATAGTCATGAGATCTGTCTACGACTCTGCAGACATGTTTCATGAATTTGTGGAGGCGCATGTTGAACGCGGAAGGAGGCGCGGTGCCAAGTCTATTGGAATGATTGATGAAGAGTGGGATGGGAAGCATTTCCCAGTGAATATTCGGTTTAATGAGGTTGCGTATAATCTGGCGGTTCCATTGTCGATTTATCCGGAGGAAGTGGGCGAGGTATTTTTTCTACAATGATTGCTGGATTTTGTGGTTGTTAATTTGCTTATTTTTCTATCTAGTTCTCACTCGTCAAGTTCATCACAACCTTCTCGGCGTTGGACGCTATTTTCCCTCCTGAATTCCCAGACCTGAGATGGAGAAACTCGGCACCTTACTTTTGGCACCCGCACCTGGACTCTGGTTCTCAAACGCACCCGATCGTGTTCCTCATGAATGCGGTTCTCTCTGAGAAGAGAATTGTGTTTTTCGGGGATGGGCGTAGTGGTTCTGATGTGGCTTCGTATGTTCATGCGGCGGCGGCGTTGGGATCTGGTGGAGGGAGTGTTTTGACTGGAGTTATGGGTCGATGTTTCTGTGTTGTGGCTGCGAAGGATTTACAAGGACTGCAGGCGGTGTAAGTTTGTTGGACTGAGTTTCTTTTTCTTAAGGTTGTAGTTTTGACTTGAAACTACTGTCTCAAATTAGCCCTGGATTTATCGCGGGAACCGCAGACCCAGCAGTTGTCAACCAAATCGACTTGTATGACATTCTTTGCGACATCAACTCTGGGAAAATCTCTCTCTCTCCAAGAGCACCACCAGCCTCCCAGGACGGCCTAAACACCAACCGCCCACCCGCGGAAGCAGCCGACATTGAATGGATGCGTCAAGGGTTCTGGCTGGGCGACAGTGAATTCATGCTTGAAGTGATCAGTGCAATCCAAAACGACCATAGCGAGTACCATGTGCGACAAATCATTTACGACCACGTTCAACGGTTTGTAGATGTTGTGGCTGCGTTTGAACTTGAAGCAGCGAATACGTCGTTGGTTGGGAGACCGCCTGCGCCGCAAGTGTATCCGGGGATTGATGCGGGTGTCTTTTTCAAGGATGAGACTGTCAAGAATGCCGAGTTTGTCATGTTGAGGAATCGAATTGAAGGGTGGAAGATCTCGACAGGGTATTTCAAGTATTTGCAGGTAACAAAATTTGTTTTTTTGTTTTTTTTTTGTTTAGTTTGTAGTGTTTTTACTAATACAGTTGTTTTTTTTATTCAATAGAACCGCAATGGGAATCTCCAGAAAACATATCTGCCGTCTACTTTTCCACTCAAAGCAATGTTGGACCAGATTTATAAGTCTGAGCCTTCGATTCCTGCTTCTCTGTTGGTACAGATGCTGTTGTTTATTCAAGATACTATTCTTCCTGGACCCGACGGTGCGCAGACGGAGCTCTTGGCTATTCTTGGGACGAAAGGGATTCAGTTATTTGCAGCTGGAATGATGCATGAACGATGGGAGATTCGTCGTGCTTGTACGCGGATTTTATGGCGTCTGGATTGGCATTTGGTTTGTATTCTTTTGTTGTTTTTTGTTTGATTCGTATGTTCATTTTTTTTAACTCCTCCTTTTTCAATTTATATTTTGTTTATAACTCGTCTATAGATTGGAACAAACTACATTCAAAACTTGAACCCATTTTATCGACTCTGTTACAGTCGTACCTCCCACCTCCTCCTCAGTCAACCAGACGACGACCCCATTGTGGATCCATCGAAACCATCCAACACAGCGGGAGCAACCGAGTCCCCACGATCCGCTGGACTCAGTGGAAACGCTCCACCCAGCCGCGCTGGTGCCTTCGGCGGCGGCGGCAGCAGCGGCGGCGGCAACAGAAACACGCTTTCAAAAGGAAGCATCCGGATGTCCCTCATGTTTGAAGAACGCAATGCGAACCGTGTTGTTTTCAATAACGTGAAGCCAGGATACATGCGGGGAAGCGTGTTGAGTTCCACGGGGTTGGCTGGATTACGAAACCATAATAGTAACGGGCCTCCGAGTCCAGGGATGGGATCGGGGGGTCCTAGGAGTTCTACGGGGTCTGGGTTGCGGCAGGCGGCGAAAGTCCCCTTGTGGATGCAGGAAGCCAAAGCGGCGGATTCGGCGTCGATTGCGAGCGGTAGGAGTGGGGGTAGTGGAAGGAGTGGGAAGCCAGTGGATATGAGTGATTTGGATAACATGATGAGGAATGTTGAGAAGATGGGATTCAATACTCATCAACAGCCGTCAAGCCCTCGTATTGGTGGCGGTGGGATGGCTCCGTCAAGACTTGCTCCCACGACGTATGAAAGTAGTGATGACGAGGATATGGATAATATGGAGCGTGGTCGTGGTTTAGAAAGTGCTGGGAAGGGGCTGAGTAGCGATAACCTGTTTGTAAATACTCAAAGGGGCCCAGCAGCTGGAATGGCGCCACGCAGTCCAGGAGTGCCAGGGATGGGAATGGGGATGCCACAGCCACAGCAACAACAGGCGCCACCACAACAAATCCAAAGAAGTATGAGTGCTGGACCACCTGGGGGCCGTGGTCCTCGTGGACCAAGCTCTAATGCTGGTTTCAATCCTAACTTGGGAACCCAGCAGCAACAGCAGCAACAGCCGCAACAGCCAGGTGGTCCAGCAGTACGAGGTCCTAGAATGATGCCTGGACAAATGCAGCAACAACAACAACCGCAGTCACAACCAGGGCAACAACAATTTGGAGGAAACAGGGCACAACGTTAGAAGATGTTTTGAATTGTATTGAGTGGCAGCAGTGTTACTCTGCACCATAAAGTTCCTTGTTTTTTTGAAATGAAGCCACAATTTTTTTGTACAGGGTTCTTTTTCAATAGGGCGGCGCTCAAGCGCTTTTTCAATAAAGGCAGGACGTTTTTTCTTGGCCAACCCACCCACCCAATATAGAACACAGACAACACAATGTCAGGCGCCCCATCACGAACCACCATCGTATTAGAAGTGCTGCTCTCGATTGTCGGACCATCTGTCATCTATTCAGTTCTATCCTCACGGATGCCCTCATGGGTAGCGTACCTGTACAGCGTGATACCTGTTGCCCTCATGATGCTCTACGACCTCATAAAACACCGGCGGTTTGGGTACTTTGCCACGCCCGTGACGCTCGGGATCGTCGTGCAGGTCGTTGTCGCGTACGTGTGGGGCAGCGCCGACGCGGGCATCGCCAGGTTTTGCATTGTGATTCCAAACATTTTTGTCGCCGCAATGTGGATCGGCAGCGTTCTGTGCGCCGAGCGCAACGCGATCGCGCAACTCTCGGCGCGCAGCCAGAGTGCGGCGCAGGCGGACGCGGCGTGGGCGCAGGCGGGGTTCCGGCGCGCGACGGCGCTGATTGTGTTGCTAGATCTTAGTTCTTTACTTTATTGTTGTAGTTTATAATATATTATCTTTTCTCCTAAAATCTCAACTACCGGCTCTTCGCCTCTCAGATTAAAGAGTCTTAGCTACTACAACCACCTACTCCAACAACAATGACGACCGCCGCAGTGCTAACGCAAGCAAACGCGCCTAACATCTACCAAGAATGGCTCGCCGCCACAAAAAACGCGGTCAACGAGATAGAACTCGATGCCAAAAACTACCACTACAAATCTATTACCGAAGCATGGGACCATTTGAACGCTACGGTCACTAAGCCCACTCCGGGCTGCTTCGTGTCAACCACAGTAATTCGCGTAGCTGCCGCTGCGGCCACCGCCAACTCGCCCGCCACAGCAGCCGTCTACGCACTCGACGCAACTAAATACACTACCACCAACATTCTCTACACAACAGTCGAAAACGCAATCAGCAAAGTCTTCCAGAAACGCCTCGACGAAGACCTCTACGAAGTATTTTCGGACACCAAAAAGACGGGCACCTGTCAAACAGCATGGTGCGCAGTCCTCACCCTCCTCGGTCTCGACGACGCCGCCGCCATCGACCTCCAAATGCGCGCCATCCGTAGTACGGTACAGACAGACAGTGAAAGCACGCTGGACTTTGCAACAACTATCAACAAACACGTCCGGAAACTAACAGCCCTAGGTTTCGCAACCGACAAGGCCAGCTTCCAAACCGAACTCAAGAAAGAATTCATGATGGGCCTTCTCCCGACCAACCGCAAAGAAGTACACGCGTCAAAAGAAATCCCAGCCGAGGCCACATTCAACGACATCAGACTACACCTGCTCAAAGAAGCGGCCAAGGAGAAACAATCGGAAGCCAAACACGCCACAGCTAACTCAGCTTTTATTGTTTCACTCCCAAACCACTCCTCCCCTTCTTTGACTTTAACCACCTCTAACAACACCACCGCCCAAAAACACCAACAACAAAACACCAACTTCCACAAGTTCAATACAACTACCACCGTCTACATCGGGAACATTGACACGGCAGCTAACGAACAAGACTTCAAATCGGCACTGTCGACCAAATTCGGCCCAATCGAACATGTCAGACTTGTCCGTAACCCTGCACCCAATAGACCTGGATTTGCATTCGTTCAATTCCAGTTCCAAAAAGACCAACACGCCGCCTTAGCAGCAAACTTGGACTACGGCAGACACACCTTGAAGATCAGCAAATATGAAGAAAAGTCCCGCTCCACTAATTTTAACAATAACTCTAAGTTAGCGTTGAAGGACAATAAAACAATTGAAAAGTGTCTATTAGTGCAAAAAGAAGAAGTTGTGAGTCTGGATGAAGAAGTAATGAGTCGAGGATTGGGTACATGCCTTGGCACAGCATTGTTGTTTAGCTTACCCAAAGCCCTGGAGTTAAAACCGGCTCCCAAAGCCGTCGATGGAGAAGATGACATTGGATTGGTTCTTCCAATCAGTTGCCCTATCTCTTCTCCGTCAACTCCAGGCAACCAACAAAAGGTGATTAAATCCACCCCTAAATTGGAATTTTCATACTCTCACGTGACAAATCCAGAAAATAAAACGGCATCGGGAAACCCAGTTAAAAAAGTCGTGAGTCTGGATGAAGAAGTTGTGAGTCAGGAATTGGGTACATGCCTTGGCACAGCATTGTCGTTTAGCTTACCCAAAGCCCTGGAGTTAAAACCGGCTCCCAAAGCCGTCGATGGAGAAGATGACATTGGATTGGTTCTTCCAATCAGTTGCCCTATCTCTTCTCCGTCAACTCCAGGCAACCAACAAAAGGTGATTAAATCCACCCCTAAATTGGAACTTTCATACTCTCACGTGACAAATCCAGAAAATAAAATTCTCTCGGCAACCACCAAACCACACCCCGGAAATGGCATTCTGGATTCTGGCGCAACGCAAAACATTTCCAACAACGATTTCTTCAAACAATCTAACAGAGATCCCCGGACGTACCAAGTTGGAAACAAAGCGTCTATCACGGGTAGCGGTAAAGAAGGATCGGTTACCGGAACTGCTCACCACCCGCATACCCCCAAACCGGACCAACAACTCACCATCTCCAGAGTCGAGCATGTTCCACACCTTTCACAAACACTTTATTCAGTAAACCAACTCCAGAACGACGGCTACGACATCTGGTTCACCCGACTACCAGATAAATCTAAAATTTTTTACATCGGCCATTTACCGCAAACCATGAACGCAACTATTTGTGCAAGTGGAAAAGAATCCAACGGTCTCTACAAGCTCAACTTCGAAAACGAAAACGAAAAGGCAATGATTATCAAAGGAACCACTCCAAAGAACAACTTCGAGAAATGGCATGCCCGGGGCCACGTAAGCAGGTCCAAACTACGCCGCACAATTGCAAATGGCGGAGTAACCGGATGCGATCTTACCCTATCCGAAATCGACGCTGAATTAGCAGACGAGACCTACCACTGCTCGTCCTGTATCAAAGGGAAACAGGAACGCAACACCCACAGCCGCCAAGGCGGCATTAAACACAAGCCGTTTGAATCCATAGCTATACTATCGTGCGACGCAATCATCATGCCAAAGAAATTCCCATCAATTGAAGGATACGTTGGAGCTCTCTCACTATCAATTCACAACTGTATTGGATTCAAAGTCTCCTTCGGATTTAAAAAAAGATCCGAAATTGCAACTCTGATAAAATACACCATCAATTGGCTGGAACGTCTATGTCCAAAGCAGAAAGTCAAAATGCTGCACTTAGACAAGGCTGGCGAACATAGGCCAACCTGGTTTCGAGAAGAATTGAAGGAGCTCGGATTAACAATAAGAGAAACTGGAACGGATGAGCACCAATCAAACGGGGAAATTGAGGGATGGTTCAAACTTTTATTAGAAAGCATCAGAACGGATCTAATCCACAGCGAGAAACCGGAACACTTATGGTTCCACTCACTACTTTACAACACCCACGTCGACAACGTATTCATCAAAAAGGGATTCAAAATCACAGCCTACGAAGCTCTCACAGGAAAGAAACCATTTATCGGAGATCTAAAACCGCTCTTCTGCCCAGCCTTCGGCCGGCTACTACCGAAACACCAACCAGCAGGAAAACTTTCACCACGCTCAATTGAAGGGATCTTTATTGGATACAGCAAGTATATTTGGATGCCAGTCCAAGAAGACCCAGGTTACCTACTTATCACAGACCTCAACAACGTCAAATCAATCCACAAATCCAGAGACGTTCAATTCATCGAAACTAAACCAAAACATCAAAACGACAACGTATTCATTTGGGACAATGTTCGGGACAACAACGGATTTAATCTGGACAATGGAACAATTAAAAAAAAGAAAGTCAAATTCGAAGATGAGGAACCCGAAACCACCGATGCTCCACCCGTATTATTGGAGGACGATGACACCGATGACGACGAATTTGAAGACGCTCGATCAAACCAATCAACAGCAGCTACGCCATCAACAGCAACAGCACCACAACAGGACCAACCGATGTCAATGCCATCAACACCAACTCCGCCAACAAGAACATCAGGAAGAACAACAACCAAACCATGGAAGCTCGGAATGCCGAACCCGAATCTAGGATCAGCAAACGTAGCGACGGACAAAAAGTGGGATTTCCAATTCGTCATCAGAAAAGAAGACGAACACAACCTAGTATCAGACTTCCCCGAATTTGCATTAATGTCAATTGAAGGACCGCGAAACATCCAACGGGCGGTAATGGATCCGAGATGGGAAGCTGCAGTAATGAAAGAAGTCAAAAACTACGTTGACTTTGACACTCACGAATGGGTCCTCCAAGAAACTTTGGACCCGGATACACATCTCCTTACCTTCCTTTGGGTTCTAAAAATCAAAATAGATTCAGATCTACCGCCGCCCAACGACGAACTGTTCAAAGCAAGATGCTGCCTTAATGGAAAGAAACAACTGGAATCAGAATACCCCGACGGAACATTTGCCTACACACCGCATCTAGATGCACTTAAAGTACTCACCGCTATTGGAAATCAAGAAGATCTGGAATGCTGCAGAATTGATACGACTGCAGCCCACCTATCATCAGACCTGGAACCAGACCTCAACCTCTACGCCAAAGTACCTTTCGGATTCATCCCACCAGGACCAGGAAGATGGGTCTGGAGACTGAAGAAAGCAGTATACGGATGCAAACAAGCGAACCGGAGATACCAACTCAAACGCGACGCCTGTATCGTCAAATTCGGATTCAAGCCCTGCCCATTTGAAGATGGGGTCTTCATGAAAATTTACCCACCAACTGACGACTGCGAGAAGGAACACAGACTATACCTCTTTACTCACGCCGACGACAAGAAACTCTACTACCCGAAAGCCCTCGAAGCCGAACGCGATAAATTCTTCGAACACTTACGAACCGAATTCATAATCAAAGTGACTGATGGCGATGGACACTTCGTGGGAATTCGAATCATCAAAACATCTCCAACAACAACAACAATGGACCAAATTGAATACGGTAAAACAATGGTCGAAAAGTACCTGGAAATCACGGAATACGATGACGGAACAGCAATCTCAGCGCTACTACCATGGAACAACGGGGCAAATGACGAATTCGACTCCATTGACGACCCAACCGAAGCGGAAGCAAAGTACATGGAAAAGCGGGATCTCTACTTATTAGTAGGAGCCCTCCAATTCAAATGTAAAACAGACTCCAGGCTAATCTTTGTTACTGGAAAACTGGCTCAACACACCCACAAACCAAAACCGGTTCATTGGAAGGCCGCACAACTGGCCCTAGCATATGTCAAAAGCAGCAACGACAAAATACTGACCTTCACAAAATGCAAAGACTTCATGGCCAGCCACAAAGCGTACGCGGACAGTGACTACGCGGGAGACAAATCAACCCGAAAATCAGTCACCGGAATCATCGTCAAACTTGGAGGAGCCGCGGTCATCAGCCAGAGCTTCCAACAATCAACAGTACACGACTCTACGGTAACAGCAGAACTCGATGCTCAACACTCCCTCACCAGAAAAACTCAATGGTGTCGCAACTTCTTGGAATGGTGCGGCTACTCTCAAGACCGACCAACTGTTCAATTCTGCGACAACACCGGAACTCTGGATAACCTAAAAGACGGATCAAAAAGACAAAAAACACGGCAAATGGACATTAAATATATGTATGTCCGTGAACAAGTCAATCTCGGAACCATCAAACCAACGCATTGTCCGACGGAATACATGTGGGCCGACATCGGAACAAAAGGGCTTGCCAAGCCCCAGTTTAATAACTGCCTGGAGGGAGTTGGCATGATCTAAGAACAAAGATCGGGGGAAGTGTGTTGCTAGATCTTAGTTCTTTACTTTATTGTTGTAGTTTATAATATATTATCTTTTCTCCTAAAATCTCAACTACCGGCTCTTCGCCTCTCACTGATGAGCTGCGTGTGGGGCGCCGGCTTTGCGGCGCAGGCGGCTGCGATCGGCGCCGTCGGCTTTGCGGCGCCGGCAGCCTTCGACGCCGTGCAGATTGCGCTGGGCGTCGCGGTGCCCGCGGGCCTGGCTCTGTGGAACTACGCGTACGTGCAGGTGCTGCTGCGGCGACAGAAGGCGCTGGATGACGCGAAAGTATCGGAAGTACTCTAGTAAATAAAAGCAGTGTCTCTTTTTTATTGGTTGTTTTCGTGAAACCCAAAAAAAGGTGCGGGATCAAAGCTGATCGCCGAATAACAAGAAAACAGAAAAAACAAATAAAACAAAAAATAAACAGAGAAGAGGGGTAAAACATACATATAACAAGGCAGACAACCTAATGCCTCCCCAAACACGCCACACCAACAACCACACTACACCCCAGAAATATCATACAACTGACGAAAAAAAGAAAAGAAAAAAAATAACCAAGTCCCCCCAGCCCAAATGCAAAAAGATTTTAAAACAAAAGAAGAAGAAATATAATAGTATACACGGAGGAAGGGGAGAAAGAAAAGCCATCACTTGCGCCCTCCCAAGTTTCCATAACCCCTTGGCAAAGACCCACTTGACCCAGTTTGTTGACTCATGAGCCCCAAAGATAGTGCAGAAACGCTTCCTTGCTGAGAAGAAGATGATTTCTGCCCCCCTCCATTACTTGCACTAAACATTTGCTGTTGCTGTTGTTGTTGTTGCTGTTGATGCTGCATCAATAGTTGCATTTGAACTTGACTCAATCCTCCTTGCGGTGCAGAGGAAGCAACATTTCGAATCCCAGGAGCACTCGAGCTTAAATGCCCCAACTGTTGCTGCTGCTGTTGTTGTTGTTGCTGCTGCTGTTGCTGTTGCTGCTGCTGGTTCATACCCCTTCTGCCACCTCTAGATCGCCCACCGCGATCTCCAATACTAGACCCAAGGGCATTTCCATTCGATCCATTACCAGTCCCACTTTGGTTCTGGCTGTTCAATGGATTATTAACTCCAGGACCAGTTCCTACAGGGACAGTTTTCCACTTTAACCAGGCACACAGTGGCAAATGGTCGCTTGGAATATGAGGTGTTGGGAACGAGCTGATCTTGGCAAGGTACCCTTGTGGTGGTGGAGGTTGATGGTGGTGGTACGGTCTGGGGCCAGTGGCTGGGGCTGCTGAGGCCGATGATGCTGCTGCAGGTGCAGAAAAATCTGCTGGTTCGTCGTCCATAACAGATGGAGTAGCCGTAGGAGTTTCGGGAACAATGCCATCGTCAACAACGGCTTTATCCTCCGAATCCGATCCAGATTCACCAGCCGCGGCCGTTGCAACGGGGGTTGGTGGGGCAGGATAGTACGTCTGATCAAAGTCACCCAGAACATCCCTGATACTCAATGTTCCACTCGTGTATAGAATATGATCAATGCTTCCTTCAAAGTCCGGTGTCTTGTTTGTGAATGGCAAATCCTTGCGATCATAAGCACTCGCCAGTTTAGTTCCGTGTCTCAACAACGGGAAGCAAAGTCTGTTGTTGCGGAACTGGAGCGGCTGACGCTGTCGCGCTATTGTTTCCGACACTGGTTCCAGAAGACGCGGCCTGTGCAGCCTGCAGGCCGCAGCCGCAACAGCATTCGGATTCTGAATAACAACTCCATCCATTCAACAACCCTTCAAATCCAGGCTGCCCAGCCAGAGTAGCTAGCCAGCACAGTTACTCCAGTAATAGGGTTCCGAACAGTAAGTGCTTTCGTAAACCGTCCCGAAATCCTTTACCAGTAAACAATGGACCTGGCTGCAACTTTTCCTCGTAACTAAATAATCAACAACCGCCTCTCCAGCGCGACTATTCAAATCCGCCGCAATAGCAGTTGGGATATCTCGATGTGGAGCTCGTTCAAGCCACTCCATCAAAATCGCGGCTTGAAGCAACTTTGTGTCTGCAAACTGCGGGTCCCAGTGCAAATGGGTATTTACAATGCGGCAGCGAAGGCTTCTCGCCTGTCGATTTTGGAAAACACAGACGAGAGCAATGTTTGGGAATGGGTTCAGCCGTTGGTATAGATCGGACGTTGGGTCTTGTGGTATCTGGTCATTGTAGGCAAAGGCCTGGACAGCCATGAGGCTGAATCGGGCCTCCAAGAAGAATATCGCGCATCCATCAGCAGCGTGTTCCCTTTTCTTTTGCTGAAAATGACCATCGTATCCGATTTTTTGAAGTGTTGGGAGGAAAATATCCTTGAAATCAGAAGGGGGGAGTTCCTGATGTTAACAACCACAAAAAGAGACATCAGTAAGTTTCAAGTTTTGCAAATTAAAAAACCAAAAATGATGTCAAACCTGCAAACAGATAAAGTCCGGGCTATAGAAAGCAATCTCATCCAAAATCATTTTCCTTCGATGATCCCAATCCAGAATATCAGCATTCGAATGAGAATATCGCGAGTCAGTGCAATACATTGGAGCCAACACATTGTACGACATGATCATAAAGTGCCTATTGTCCGGTTTCTCGGTCCCACCCTTTTTCCAAACACGGTGGGGAATTTCCATTGTACCTGGCGCACCCAAGAAAGGCATCCTTGGAACCTTCAGAATCGGGCAACCCTATCATAAAGTGAAATAGATCAGAACTCGCTAAAGGAAAGGTAAACCTAAAAAAATAAAAAACAATAAGATACTCAACATCATCAGCCAACTCTGATCTTGCAACTCCCGCATTATTCAATACCATACCTCCAACAACTCTTCCAGGCGGCAACAACATTCCACTCGTTGGACCACCACCGCCACCGCTACCACCAGAACCTTGCGCTGTTTTACCGCCACCAGCACCCATAAACGCATTCTTTGGCGCCGCATTCGCTCCCAAAGATGCAGACACATCCAACCGCCCATGACTCGCAGCACTACGCAGTCCAGTCCCATTTGCACCGCCTTGATAAGACGAACTCAAGTGCCCTGAAAATCCCACCACCACTTGTGGTGTTGGCATCGAAACTAGAGCTTAGATTCGCATTGTTGGTGTTGGGTGTGGTTGAAAAAAGTCCATTGGGACGCATGGCGTTGCCGGACCCGATAAAAGAGTTGATGAGGACCGGGGATGTGCCGCTTGCAGCGCCACCGCCGCCAGTCTGGTTGTTGTTGTTTATGGCGAGACCGCTGCTACCTTGTGTGTTGGGAGATGTGCTGTATGCATACGATTGCTGAGTGTTGGGGGATGACCCGAACTTGAAGGATCCATTGTTTGTATTGGGAGAGGTTCCATAGCGATAAGTGAACGATGTTGGGTGGTGTGGTGCAGGGGGTAAGGAGCTGGTAGGAGGGAGATTGAGGTCAGGGATTGGTTTTACGGTTGATGCTGCGGTTGTGGAAGTTCGGAGGGATTTAAAGGATGACGTTGGGGTTTGTTCGGAGCTGTTTTGGCCGCTTGACTTTGCTTTCGCTAGGGCCGTGTTTGTTGGAGGGTTGAAGAGGGATGTAAGAGGCGGCTGTTGCTTGGGGTTGTGTTTGTCCCAGAAGTGTGGATTTTTTCTGGTTGAAGGAAGACTGAAAAAGACAAAGTATCTAGATCTAAGTCCGTCATGTCAAACGGAAGGTCATCCGTGTCGAATTTGTTGATTGTATTTGGAGGCGGTGGTTGGAACTGCTGTTTGTACGACGACGACGTTGACTGGAAGAGAAAGTTTCCAGAGGAATAGGATGATGTAGAAATTCTATTTTGATTCCTAGAGTTGACTGTTTTTGTTTTTCGTTAGCGATGATGTAATTTGATTCCCCCTCTACATAAAATAGAACGCCGCAGTAATAAAACGTACACAAATCTTCCTCCTCAGAGAGAATAGGGCGAATCCTGACCAACAACCCAATCCACCATTCGCGAAGCTCCAAGCAGGTCATCGTCGGAATCAGAATTATGGTTATTGACATTGCGCACCTGAGGCTGCGGGCGGGGCCGTAAACAGGTTGTACTGATATTGGTCCCACGTTGTTATAGGTACACTTTGAGATATTGGATTAGGATTGGATTTTGCATGGGAAGCTCCAATGGCAGACGGTTTCTTGAGAGGGGTTTAAATTAGCACGTGAATTTAAAATAGGTTTTAACAAATATGGAGGGGGCTGCCTACTGTTTGTTTGCCATTCGAGAGAGGTGCTTTTGAGTCGAGTGGATTGGAATCGGCTGTTTGTTGAGGCTGCGGTATCATGTCCAGATGTTGTTTGGTTGGTATTGGGTGGAGCAGTAGTGGGACCAAGCATACTATTCCGATGATTGTCCATTGAGCTGGCACTCAATTTAAATTGCGGAGGTATTTGTTTGAGGTGAGGCGTGACAGTTGAGTGATTGAGGCAGTTGTTTTTGCAGCGGCGGAAGGTGTCTTGATTGTCCAAACTTTTTTCAATAAATAATATAATGTACTTCATAAGTAATAAAATAAAATAAAGTGAAATAAATAAAATAAAGGTAATCGATGGAAATAATTTCAGATAATTTCGAATATCTAAAAACCATGTTTTACTTGAAAATATCAACTTGTGACACTAGCGTCGGTCCATTTTGCATGACGCGTCAAGAACCTGGCGACCGTAATCATTTAAGGATCGGCATATCACACAAGCGACGCTTGAAAGAGGGTACCGTCAACCCTCTTATCAAATCCGTGTCTTATCAAATCCATGACCCATGTTCCTTCTATGATGCCAAGGAATTGAAAAAAATGCAAAATTGGCTGACTTGATTGGTTGGACGTTCTTCCTTGGAATCGCTTCCGCCGCTTTGGAAGCGCTCAAAAGCTGCTCACAGCTTGTCGCCGAGGGTATTCAGGCTCAATGCCTCGATCTATCTGAAGTTTTGTGCGCCTGCCAGTACTTTCAATCTGGATCCCTATTTTGCAGTGATGCAACGTAAGGAGTTGATCTAAGTAGTTCGTTTCAATTTGCCGAATCCAAAGACTTGATTTAACGGATTTGGAGACGATCTATGTGGATTCGTGGGGTCACAAGGCGGGTCTAGCAATGTGCATGCATCCTGGGGACACTTTAACATCCTGCCCGTTCATGAACAACGGGGAATACTTTTTCGCAATCAATGGTGAGCGTTCTTTTGTTGACAGATCAAGAAAAGTCGTCATACTTGTGCGTGCAATCCGATGCCAAGGTCGTGTTGTATATCGGATTGGATAATGTGATTTGGCGTAACCCTGGGAATGTGACTGGGTGCAGCGGACGTGGGCCTTGTGATTGATGTTTTTTTGGTTGTAGGAGCGATATTTTATCTTTTTCAGTTGATTTATCGCATCGAATCGTGATTATTCTCTCTCTCTAATATTCTTTTAGATTATCTTTTCTTCCAAAAAAACTCTTCATTTTTTTTATTTTCATATTTTACCTGTGTTTTCCATGTCATCAACATCCATCGCGTTTGCTCCACCGACTTCAACGTCATCCGTTACTTCATCTTCATCTCCGTCAATATCACCTGGAGTTAACTCTACAGGCACAAAGCTTTTTTATGTTGCCGATCCCTCTGTCCAAGGCACAATCGTCTTGGCCCTGGTGGCTACAATAATATCGATAGCATGCGTCCTTATCCACGAGATCTTGCGAAGACAAAAAATATTCTTTAAGCTGTTTTATACGCGTGTCGAAGCTTGCAGGTTTAGCATAGGCTGTAGTGTGGCTGTGTTTTGGTCTGACCCCACCTTAAAAAAAAAAAACAAAAACAAAAAGGAAGGAATCTCCCGATGTGCCTGATTCTTTATTCGGATGGGTCAAGACAGCGATATTTATTCCAGAGTCTTATATTGTTGAAAAAGTTGGTCTGGACGCGACCATGTGAGTACCAACGAGATTCCGTCAATCTCCTCTTAAATCCAAACAACACCCACAAAAAAAACACAGGTTCCTCCGTTTTCTCAAAATGTCATTCATCCAATTCCTCGGGTTAACACTCGTTGTGACTCCGATTCTCACGGGAATCAATTATTTCTCCACGAACCCAGAACACAACCTGAATCTCATCAAAAACGAAACGGAATTTGCTCAACTTGGATTATACCAGTTTTCAATTTCAAATATCGAGGATGGATCGTCCTTCTTGATTGCTCATGCTGTGTTTGTCTTTTTGGTCACTGTGAGTACCTACTACACGCTGTTTCGCGGGTACAAAGACTATGCGACTCTATCAAGCACGTATCTGCGCGAAGATAACACACATGGATCGGGAGCTAGACCTGCGTGGAGAACAAATGAGGCACTTCAGCTTCGTACCGTACTTGTTCAGAATATCCCCAAATCGCTACGGAGTGGACCAAAACTAACGGCTTGGTTTTCTGGCCTTGGGATCGGGGAAGTGGAAATCGCAATCATGGATCGGAGTGTCGTCTCCACAGGAGGCGGTGGTCTTGCATCCGCAGTGACGGGGAAGCATAGCAAAAAGAATGCAAATGCTGTTGTCGGGAAATTACTGCAAGAGCGGCAGAAGGCGCTTACTGGGCTGGAGAAGGCTTTTTTCCATTGGGCCAAGAACATTGAGAATGCGAGAAAGCAGATTGAGTATTCGAAAAAAACGGGGAAAGTTACAATAGACTCTGTGTGGTGGCATGCGAAACGAAAAATCTTGAAGACTTCGGAATTGTTGGTTCCGGCTGGAGATGGGGATTCGTCATTGGCCATCACGTCGCAGCATTTGGATGAGGAGACTGTTCAAAAGTTGCGGCCCAAGCTGTCATGGTTGCAAAGGCATCGGTTTCATAAAGATAAAGCGGCTACAAAGAGGGCCGGGAGCTCTGATGACGCTATTGATTATTATACAAGTCATTTGAATAAGTTGACGGCGATGGTGAGAATGGAGCGTGTCAAGGCTCTTGAGTGGAATGTCTTGAAAGAAAAGGAGGATACCATGAATGAGAATGGATCAGGCTTTTGTTACTTTCAAAACACAGCGTGCTGCGCAGGTGAAAACTTTTCCTAACATTTAAAGTATCTTTTTTTTAATTGAATTTATTGTTCGAGCATAGATCGCCTGCCAAGTTCTTCTCTTCAGCTCTTTTAATCGCTACAAAATGCGTATCAGCCTGGCACCCGCTCCACAGGATGTGAATTGGAACACCATCTCTCTACATCCCGCACGTCGTCAAATACAAGCATACATTGTGAACGGAATCTGTATCGCATTCACTTTTTTCTGGATCGTTCCAGCAGGATTGGTTGCCACGCTAACCAATATTGAAGAACTCGCCAAAGTCCCTTCACTAAGTCCCATCATATCACAAATCGCAAAAAACAATCACCTCTATGTGTTCCTGAAAACTATCGGGCCCACCACTTGTAGTAAACATCTTTAATACTGTTATTCCTTACATTTTTGAATGTAAGAATCTGCCTTTTCTCAGTCAACTACTGTTTGTGCTAATAGGTGGATATTTCTAAATACAGTCATAATTGGACTACAAGGCCTTGAATCTCGCAGTAAAATCGAAACTCGAACATTGGATCATTACTTTTTCTTCCTGCTCTTCAACGTTCTCCTTGTGTTCACTCTGTCGACAGCAGTTCTGAACATGATTGGCAGTCTGGTCGCCAATCCAGTCACTATCTTTAATATCATGGCAAACACTCTTCCGAATGGCGCGACATTTTTTATCAACTATATCAGTAAGTCTTTTTATTTTTCTTCTGTATATTGCATTTAAGTAATTGCAATACCGATACGATGTAGCCATTGACTGCGTCTTTTTCGCTTTGGAGTTATTACGACCGGCCATCTTGATTTGGAATGCCTTTTGCAAGTATTCCAATTTGACGCCCAGACAGGTGTGTAACAAAAATCAACTGGAAGCAAAGTACTGACTAGGATACTGAAAACTTTTGGATAGATGCATGAAATGAATCTGGCGACATCATATCTCAATTTTGGGATTTTATATCCGATTCATATTTTGATTTTTATTATTGGGTTGTTGTATTCGGTGGTTGGTAAGTCTCAAAGTGTCTTCTTTTTTTTTAGTTTTAGTATGTTGGAAGACTGATTTGGATTTAGCCCCTTTAATTTTGATTCCGGCAACAATTTATTTTGCCATTGGATATGTCGTATACAGAAATCAGGTTTCTATATTTATTTTGGCTTTTGATGTGTGGTGCTGATTGAGGATATATATTATTAGCTTCTGTTTGTGTACGTTAAAGAGTGGGAGGCCTATGGCAGACACTGGTCCATGGCATTCACTCGAATTATAGCTGGGTTGATTATCTTTCAGATAACTATGGCGGGGATGTTTATTATTAAATCAGGTAAAATTCAAAAGGAGTGCAGTAAGAAAAGTAGTGTAGTAAGAAAAGTCAACTCATCCACGCACATTCCAAAACAAAAAACAGCATCATTTTGCGCAATTGTTCCGCTGGTTCTTATTCCCACAAGTCTGATTTTCCATGGCCATTGCAAACAGACATTTGAAAAGCGAACACGTCTAGTTCCTTTAGATCAACTACCGCCGCCTCAATTGAGCACGCAACCCCTATTGCCGCCCAATGAACCAGACAAAGAGTTCACGCTATCGCATTTGTTACCAAAAAGCCGAAAAGTATCGAGCCGCCCGGCTTCCTTATCACCAACTTCTCCATCGGCTCCTAGTTCTCCGAAACCCGGCCACACATCTCTGCGTGCACCATCACCCGCTCGATTGACTCAAGAGCCAGATGCAGTTGTAGTTCTCGATGAATTGAAACCGCCGAAAAAGAACGAACAGCCACAGCACCATCAGTTGGGAATGGCTATAACAATCTCAGATTGCACGGATATGGCGGCATCAGACCCATCGCCGAACCCCAACGATTCTACGAGTCAAGATATAGATGATGTTGTATTGGAACCGCATGTGGTATTAACGCCCGAAGAATCCCTTTTGGAGCGGTATCCGGTGTCTTATTTGAATCCAGTGTTTTCAAAGCCGCTTCCACGGCCGTGGCTGCCGCTTGCTGTTGCTGGCTGGTGGCAGCTGCTTCCGCGGTATGTTTCTGAACCAGAGTTGGAGGTTATGGAGGAAACGGTTGCAGATGTAGTGCATATGACGGTTTCGGCGCCTGATTTGACGAATAATGGGGGCGCTGCTGCGACCAGTGGTGGGGATGCTATGGGAAGCGACCCGTTCTTGGTTGCTGGTGTGGATGGCGGGCGCTTGCCACCAAACCGAATGTCATGCAGCTTGGATTCGCTGTCACCTGATCGAGTGGATAGGTTGAAGAGAAAAGCAAATAGAAGAGGTAGTATGGCGAAAGGAATGGTGGTTGTTGGAATGAAGGAGGACGTTAAAAACTCGGCGGAAAAGCTTGATGTGGAAGTGGTGGATGATGACAACAGCACAAATATTCCGAAAAAGTGGAAGTCAAAAGATGGAGGAATGCATGACGCACGAACTCAGTAGTTAAATACATTGGAGTTTAAGTGTATAGATTTATATTATTAATGCTTGTATTATTTTAACGCTTTGAATTTATATTATTTATTTAAGCCTGCAAGATGCCGTCTCAGCAAACCATCTATCGGGCCTTTCCTCTACTGCTCATGACAATCGCACTCATGAATATTCAAAGCAGTGTTGTGGCGCAGCCTGCAGATTCGTGTGTATTTGATCCGGTATGGTTGTGTGCTTGTACTTGTTTGCTTTGCTTCCAGTTCTTACCAATAGTTTGGTTTAGACCCGCGACCATTGCATTTCCTTCCAGCTTCCCGGAAAACCAAGCAGAAACAATGCTTGCCGATGTGTGCGCCAACGACCCACGAAAGCCAGGTTTTTGTCTTTCTTTCTTTCTTGTGCGATGACTCAGCGTGACTCACCGCGCCGAAGCTTGCTTCGCTAAAGCGAGTCTGTGACGCCGACGCACGCAGCGGCGCGCTAGTGTGCGCCGGCTCGTTCGCGCTGCTTGCGGCCGCGTGCGCCGACGCAGCTGCCTGCGAGCCGCGGCTGCGCCACGTTCGGCGCGCTGTGCCGCCGCGCGTCGCTGGTCGCCGCGTGCCGCCGCGCGCCGCCCGAAGACGCGCTGCCGCCGTCCGCCGCCGCCGCCGCCGCCCTCGTTGCGCGCGCGTGCGCCGCCGCGTGGGACGCCGCCCTGTGCGCCGAATGCGCCGATGACTCACGCGGTGACTCACGCGGTGACAAATGCAGGGACCCGCTGCTGACGCTGCACACGCTGTGCTCGTCGCGTAAAAGGGCCGCCCATCCAGCCTGCGCAAACGTGCATTCTCTGTGCGAATACTCGCGCTTTCCACTCGCGGGTCTGTCCTGTCCTGACGATCCATCGGCACTCACTTTGACTCCATTCCTGCATTCCGCCTTCGATAAAGACCATGTTCTGTTTGAGTGGGCCGTTCCTTCAAATTCATTCCATGATATACTCGCTATTGCTTTCGGTGTCCTGGTTGGCCTTATCTATGAATTCTTGGTCAATTACGCGTCGGATGGGAAGTTTCTTGGAAAGCCGAATTGGAGGCAGTGATTGAACAGCCTGAAGAAGAAGTGATTCCTAATACAAATGGTACCGCAGAAACTGGCGGTGATAATACCCTGCGTATTCCACTCTTGCAACGTGTTCAGCGGTCAGTCTCTCAGCGACTGCGATTTTATTCAATCATAATCAAACGGCAAGTTCGTGTCAGGAGTCTGAGAAGTATTGTCAAAGCGTTGGAAGGAATCTCTTTGGTTTCGCTAGTGCTTCTTGTTGCCACTTTTAATGTTAACATGTGTTTATCTGTCGTTTTTGGTCTGGCTGTTGGAGCATTCTTGTTTGCGTTGTAATGCATCACATAAATATATATCCCTCCACTCCGCATCCTCTTTTTCATCGCTCAAAATCCACATTTTGGGTTTGCAGTGCTACTTGACTTTGGGAGGCAGTTGCGGGTAGCATGAAGAACGGAAAGCAGGACAGCCGCCAAGGCGCCAATCATATTCATTGTAACGAACTTTCTCTTTGAGTATAAAATGCCAAACACCCACATCAATTTTCTGTCAGGACTTAGATCTCGAGTCATTCTATACATTGCCCTGCCGAGTCTTTGTATCTTCCCAGTCACTTCCACAACCACCGACGTTCAGTTATAACCACACTCAAGCCGATCACAAGAATCGATCGAATAGTTAAGTACCAGAGATGTATGTATAAGCATACAAAAGGCGGACCGCCGGACAGGTTCGCGGGACGTTTTTTTTTTTTTTTTTCTTGCATCAAAAATCAAATGCCACCCAAGAAGACAACGAAAGTAAGACCAACAAGCAAAAGCGGTAACAGCAGCAGCGCCAGCGCTAAACGCGAAAACCTCTTGAAATGGTTTAAAGACCAGAAGATTGCGTTCAATCCGAATCTAGTTAGCATCAATGTCAACGAATCGGAAGAGTTTAACGTGACGGCAAAGGCGCTACTCAAGACAGACACAATCATCGGATCTATTCCAAAGGTATCTTGCTTGAGTGCAAAGAGCAGTGCAATTGCAGATCTGATTGGTATGTGTTTGCTCGGGATATACCCGACATTCAACTCTTGACACTTCCATTATTTTAAGATCAGGAAGACCTCGTGGGAACTCTTGCTTTGACGCTTGCTCTCCTCTTTGAACAAATACACAACAAGAAGACTCCATCGCCTTGGAAACCTTACCTTGACTCTCTACCACCAAAGGCTCCGACGCCCTTGTTTTGGACACAACCAGATCTGGACCTTCTCTCTCCAACAGATACGCCTTACAAGGAATACAAAGACAGTCTGTACAGTGATTTTACGGAAATTATCCTTCCTTTTGCGAGAGCGAATCCGGAACTGTTTCCATCGAACATCGACGATAACGAATATTGGTCAATGTTCCAGGAAGCGAGTTCATTGGTCACGAGTCGAGCTTTTGCGATTGACGCTTACCGTTGAGTGCTTGTTTTTCTGTTCTTACTTATACTTACTTTTTTTATTTTATTTTTTAAACAACTTCTCTTTGTTTTTTTTGGGAAACTCAGACGGTGATGCTCTTGTTCCGCTTGCTGACTTGTTTAACCACAAAAGTGGTGCAGAACATGTCCACATTGAAGGCGAAGGCGATGTTTGTGTCTTTTGCGGAGCTGTTGAAGGAGGCTGTGATTGTATATGGAGCGATGATGAAGGAGAAGACGGTCACGAGCATGATCCTCATGGAAACTGCTGCGGAAATGAAGATCACGAAGGTGGTGAAGGTGACAATGGAGAAGATGATGGCAATGATATGACTGAAGAAGAGTTGAGCGGGTTAAGCATCAAAGAGCTGAAAATTATTTTGAACCAGATTGGAGTGGATAGCAGCGATTGTTTGTACAAGAAGGATCTGGTTGCAAAAGTTATTGAGAGTTATAATGTGGCTAAAAGTGAAGGAAAAAAGGAGAAAGGCGGGGACGCTGATAAAGAAGATTGGGAAGATGAAGAAGATGAAGATGCTGAAGATGAATCATGGTTATTTAACATTGAGGAGCCAGTTCCTGAGTTGGTTGACACAAAAGCGGGAAGCAAAAAGACAAAGGGAGGAAACAATTCAAGCTCTCAGCAAAAGTCCCATGAGCAGGAGAGCCATGACCAAGAAGTGGAAGATGCTTTGGACATCACGATTGTTCGCCCAGTTAAAGCAGGTGGCGAAATCTACAACATTTACTGGCGACCACACAAACGCAAAGCTATTGAATCTCTATGGATTCGCCGAACTAAATAATCCAAACAACAATGTCAAGGTGAATGTGGAGTTTTTGTTGGAAACCTTGCGGGATGTAGTTGGAGATAAGGTGTTGCTTGAACGAACAGGGTTTTGGCGTGAAGTGGGCAGAAAGATTGTTGATTTTGCCCTTCATGGTGAAGATGATGATGAGAATGACGACGACTGGGAAAGCGACGATGAGTCCGACGACCATGAGCATGGCGATGATTGCGCACATGACCATGACGGCAAGAAAGATCCGAAAGACTACCTGAAGGACAATGACGTTTTTCACTTCAAAAACGATGGAGAAGCCAGCATGGAGCTCATTGCCTTTCTACACTTGGTACTACTAGACTCAAAAGCCTTCCAAACGTTTACAAAAGACGAATCGGCCGTTAAGAAGTACATCACCCATGTAAGAGCCAGAAGGTTTCAGCTTTTATCAGTTTTCTTAAAGAAAAAATTAGATTGTGGAGAATGGACTAGAAACTTGGATTGCGACTCCAAAAACAAAGAAAGGAAAGGCCCAGCCTGTCAAGGCTACAGAGAAGCCTATTTTCCATCAAATTCATGCAATTTTGAATTCAGCGGCCTCACAGCGATTATCGAGCTATGACGGAACTGACGGGGTGGAAGAATTGAAAAAACTGGAAGAATTAACGGTAAGAACAAGTTCTTCTTCAATAGCAGCTGATTATATTTTCGCGCAGAGTGTTGGGGACAGCAGCCCAATCCGCTGGGCATTGACAGTCCGCACCGAAGAACGGCGTATTTTGAACGCAGCGCTTGAGAAATACCGGCAGTAAAGCAGTAAAAGAAATAAACAGCCACGATATCAAGACATTCTTCTTTCTTTCTTTCTTTCTTTCTCAAGAATAAAATTAAACAGCAAATAATAAATGCAAGTGCCAGGAGGAGCTCCCGCCGCGGCGTCGGCGTCCACGCCGCACCCGCTGACTGAGCTCGGCATCGGCGGCAAGTACCGCCTTGGCCGCAAGATCGGGTCCGGGTCCTTTGGCGACATCTTCCTCGGTGCGCCGCTGTTTGGGTTGCGTTTTCTCGCCGCCGCTAACGCCGCTTCTCCTTAGGAACGAACACAATCAACGGCGAGGAAGTCGCCATCAAACTCGAGTCCGTGCGCGCGAAGCACCCGCAGCTGGAATACGAAGCCCGCGTGTACAAGTCGCTGGCCGGCGGCGGTACGTGCTGCGTGTTGCTTGTGACGGGGCGGCGGCGGCGGTTTTGTTGGGGCTGGGGCTGGGGCTAGTTTGGCGTGGGTGGCGGGCAGGGGTTTGGTTGTGTTTCGCTGTGTGGTGTCTACTGGACTGGATATACAACGTGCGCTTCTTTCGCTGACCGGAGGGCGCTGCTGAAGTCACTCCATCAAAAATTAAATTAAGGGCGATGAGAGGTCGTGGTGCTTTTAGACGGGGGGGCTTTGGGGTTGGGCGTTGCTGTTGCCTGTTGTTGTCGGACCTACCCCATATCTTTTCAGAATTTGTTTCTTACTTTTCATACCCAGTCGGAATTCCATTTGTACGATACTTTGGTGTTGAAGCTGGATACAACTGCATGGTTGTTGACCTGTTGGGGCCTTCTCTCGAAGACTTGTTCAACTTTTGTGGACGTAAATTCTCTCTCAAAACCGTTCTTCTCCTTGCCGATCAATTGGTGCGTGCCATTTTGATTTTTTTTTTCCTTGCTGTGGTGGATGTTGTACTTACTACAATGTTGGCCTTCTTTTTATTTTATATTTTCCAAACTCAAATTAGCTCTCACGCATTGAATACATCCATTCCAAGAATTTCATTCATCGTGATATTAAACCAGATAACTTTTTGATGGGCCTGGGAAAACGTGGAAACCAAGTGAACGTTATTGATTTTGGGTTGGCGAAAAAATACAGAGACCCAAAAACACACCTTCACATTCCATACAAGGAAAACAAGAACTTGACGGGAACAGCCAGATATGTCAGTATCAACACACATTTGGGTGTCGGTGAGTTATATTTTTTGTGGGGTTTTCTGTTTTTTTTTCTTTTTCTTTTTTTTTCAGTCGTCAGTTCTCTTACCATAATTTTAGAACAATCTCGCCGAGATGATTTGGAATCTCTTGGATACGTGCTGATGTATTTCTGCCGGGGCTCGTTACCGTGGCAAGGCCTCAAGGCTGCAACAAAAAAGCAAAAATACGATCGCATTATGGAAAAGAAGATGACAACGCCTGCGGACCATTTATGCCGGTTTGTTGTTGATAACTGTTACGGAAAAATTGAGGGTACTTAACACTTTCATTTATGGTTCAGTGGTTTCCCCAACGAATTTGTTGTATACCTGAACTACACACGCTCTCTCAGATTCGACGACAAACCTGACTACAGTTACCTTCGCAAAATCTTTAGAGATTTGTTTGTGCGTGAAGGATTTCACTATGATTATGTGTTTGATTGGACAGTTGTGAAATACCAGGTAATTTGCGCATCGATCTCTCTACAAATTCTAACAAATCTTTTTTTATTTTATAGCAAGAAGCTCGGGAGCGCCAAATCGCTGGTGAAGAGCAGTAAAGATTTGGGGGAAGTTGCGAGTGTAATGCTTTTTGGCGAGGGTTGTTGCTGTATCTTTTCACTGTAATGTGGTTATTTCTTACTCGCCTGTTTTTTTCCTTATCTCTCTCTTGTTTCGCTTAGTTCTTTGTTTTTTTTATGCCCAACTTTTGGAAAGCATTTTTGGTATTTTTTTGTTATAGTTATCAGCTTGGAATAAAAAGATAAAGAAAACATCTTGTTCGCTTCATTAGAGATTGGATTAGAGGGGCGGCCACTCAGATAAAATTGTTACTTGTAAAACTCCAATTACATGACAGCATATAAATGCCACCTCGTCAGCGATGCGACACCTAAACGGTACAACGAAGAGCACAATCTCTTAAGTAGCTTTGGGGTTTTGGATGTGCCAAGCACAACTGAAACAGCCTCAATTGAGGACTCTGGGGTTATCGTTGTTGTTGTCTCCAGCACTATCGACCGTTCCCAATTAAACACCACCAGTCCCTTGGTCCTCCGTTGGAACGATCTCCTGTCCAAAAACATTGATCTTCTCTTTGTGATTGACAAGCCGAACAGCGCTGCACTGCAACCCGAAGTGGAAGTTATCTGGGAGGAACTCAAAACGAAAGCCCGCCAAGTATTTCCTGGATATGACAATGTTGCAATTGAAATCGGGGCCAACTTCCTGAGTATGTTTAAGAAGGCGGCGTTTGCTGAACCACTCCCATTAACAGAAATGCCTAATGCATGTTTTCAGCTGTATAAAGCTTTTCTATCGGGAAAGCGAAAAGACCCAAAGCAAGCTTTCCACTACATGATGATGGCGGCTGACTTGGGGCATGCTGAATCTCAACTCAACGTCGCAAACTCGTTCAATTCCGGCACCGATGTTGAAGTCAATCTTGTTCAAGCTGCTCATTATTACAAGCTGGCTGCCGCGAATAATAAGAAGGTAGCGCACCTTATCCTTGGTAAATGGTACGCAGCGGGAATGGCCGATCTTGATCAGGATAATGAGAAGGCGCTTCACCACTTCAACCTTGCCGAAAGTAATGCTGTCGCCAATCGATACAAAGATAAACCAATACCAGAAACTTTGTGTTTAAATACTGTATTCAAGCACACCACAAAACACGACGTATTCATCTCTTATGCGGAGGAGTTTGACTCATATTGGGCCAGCACCATCCAAGATAAACTTGTTGATTACAATATTTCGGCGTATGTCTTTGAAAAGTGCCGTCTTGGGATGGATGTGAACGTAAAAAAGCAAAATGTGGATGCAGTATCTTTGATCAAAAGTTCAAGAAAGGAAGTCCCTGTTTCTTGTGCATCAAAACCCAGAAGCGCTGCATTCAAAGCGGCTCTATCTAGTGCGACAACAGCGTTCATTGTTGTCATTTCTCCACCTTGTCTCAAATTGATGGCGTTGAGATTGGCTGCGGGGCTTTCTGACCACTTGATGGAAGATTGGAGAGAAATTATACAACTATGCAAGACAGACCCTTCTCGAAAATTAATTCTTTTGAAGGCGGAAAGTCGCCTCCATACGTTTAATGGAACCGAAGGCCAGGGTGAAGTCGGCGCCTTGCTGGAAGCGTTGGAGAGTGCCAGCAGGGGGCCGAGTATTTCTGCACGTGTGAACATCGAAGATTACAGCTCTAGGCTGGCGGTAGGCTCTGATGTGGTACCAGAAATAGTAGCGCTCCACTTTGGTTAGTATTTCCCAGCTTCTTGAAAACGCTTTTGTTAAGTATCCCCATATTTGAATAACACAAACAGGTCGTACTGACGTTCTCACACGCATCGCTACTCGCTATGTTGAAACCTTCACTAAAAAAAGCATCAACAAGTCTTGTGTATCGAGAACACGAGAAGAAGTAATTGACTTGTTTACAAATTTGATTATCCCACGTCTGGAATCTGAAATGGCCATCGCTGCAAATGAAGCTGCCAACAGGGACGGGACCAAAAGTTCGAAAAAGGAAGTTGCAGACCTTAATACACAATTCTGCACCTGCATTCATCAATTGGCAACCCTTCTTTCTGGGATTCCGGAACAGAAAGAAGCGTACCTCAAATATCTCAGGATTGCAGCAGATGGGATTCACCGAGAAGCTGCCAATGCGCAGTTCACTTTTGCCAAAGAGATGGAAGTCTTGGATCCCGGGTTGTCTTTCATTTATTTCCAGAAATCGAGTGCAAACAATCATGTATTTGCCGCTTTCAGGCTTGGGGAGTTATGGGAGGCAGGCAGTATCGTTGTTGGTGGCGAAACCTCTCTTGAAGAAGCTGCCAAGTATTATGCAGTCGCTGGAAACAACGGACACCAAGAAGCAGGAACGAGGCTGCTTGATTTCATGAAGAAGGGAAAAGGGGGCATCAAAAGAGACTTGATGGTGATTTACAATCTGGAGGAACGTTTTGTATTCGACGAAGTGAAGAAGAGGATGAAGCGAATCAAGGCTGCAAACCCTCAAAGATCTGATGAGGATGATGATGAAAGATCTGATGAGGATGATGATGACGAAGGTGAAGATGAGGATAATGACGGGAAGGAAAATGGGGGTGAAGTTGATCAAAAAGGCGATGCTCAAGATAAGGCCAATGACGACCAGGAATATGATGTCCCCGACTACATTCATGAAGAGAGTGTTCATCAATTAGCTCAGGCATTGGAACAAGTGAATCACCCCTATTGCGTCAGCGGTATCTTGCCTGTGACGGTTGAGAACCCATTGAAACTCGTCTTTCAAAACGACACAGCTCTGACAAATACACTTCCCCAAACATCAAACCGCGAGTTTCGAGGGCTGGATTTTCCTCTCCATGATCCAAATGATTTAGAATCTCTTATTGCCGCCTGCAGCCCTGCTTCATTTGGTTTCAACACAGAAACTGTCATGGACAACGACTATCGCAAAGCCCTGAAACTTGACTCTTCATGCTTATTCACAAACTTCGATGTGTATGCGTCTGGTATTGTAGGAATTATAAAGAAGTCTCTCTTGCAGGATGACTCCAACAATGTTGCCGCTGTCTTGCACAAGTTAAATGTTTATGGACCAGAGGGGTTCTTCAAGGCGCATGTGGACACTCCCATTTCAAAAGATATGTTTGGATCTCTGGTGGTCTGTCTCCCTGTGGCCTTTGAGGGCGGTATTTTATCTGTTTCTAAAGGGGGAAACAACAATACCGGGAAAGCTTTTGACTGGGGAACAAGTGTTCAGAACGAATCGGGGATACATTTGATTCAATGGGCTGCCTTTTTTTCGGATTGTCCGCACAAAATATCCCCTGTTGTCTCTGGAACAAGGGTAACACTGACGTACAACTTATTCAAGCGGAATCCTACTGTGGCAGTATTTGATAGCGCGGAAAATTCTTTGCCTCGAGATTGTATTTTCTTGAATCAATTGAGACTGGGTCTCTCCAATCCATCGTTTTGCAGGAGGGGTGGCATTTTGGCATTTCACTGTCATCATGCTTACCAAATTCCGGAAAAGTCAAAATCCGGTGCCGATGCTATTATCCCAATGCTGAAAGGAGCCGATATGAAGGTGTTCCAAGCTGCCATTTCTTCCGGCCTGCAAGTCTTCGTAAAGCCATTGTTTTCTGACCATTTATCATCAAGAAGTCGATTTTTTCTTGGAGATTCTTTCGGTAATGTGGGTGATAATTCAATGTATGAAAGTGGGTTGGAGTTTTTGAAGTCTGCACTTCCGAATGCAGTGGAAATTGATTCAAGCAAGGTTTTATGGTTTGGGAAGCCTTTGCAAATGGACTGTCATGAGTATGCACACTATGGAAACGAAGCTTCTGTGGGATACATTTATTCGAGTGCAGCAATTATTGTCGTTGTTCCTTCTTGGAAGAACCGTCACGATGCCGCCCTCACCAAAAATCTCCCTTCTCCTCCAAAATGCGACTCCTATATTTGCTATGCAGAAGAGTTTGACAGCAATTGGGCTGGTTTTCTTCAGCATTTTCTGAAAAAGCATTCAATTTCCGCGTTTGTCCAACAGAATGACCATCATGGAAGTTATCGCAGCAATCGTGATGCAAAAATATTCATTAACAGCCCAGATGCCCAACCAGTTCCAAATTCATGCGTTTCAAGGGAAAGAACTATAATTGAACAATCGAACTTGGCCCAAGCTACAAACATGATTGTTGTCATCATATCACCACCTTCTTTGAAGCTGATGGCCTTGCGTTTGGCTGCTGGACTTACAGACCATCTGTTGGAAGAGTGGAAGGAAATTCTCAATATCTGTACAGTGGATACGTCACGAAAATTGGTCTTGTTGAAGGTGTCAGATTCATTTGAGTTTGAAGCCGATGGCTGAAATTGCAAATGTTCTGGAGGCTCTTGCAAATTTAAGCAAAGCCCCAACCATATCAGCAATGGTGACACAAAGAGGCCAGATCCGCGAGTCCATTGAAAAAGATGTGGTTCCAGAGATTATGGGGGTTCATTGTGGTTCGTATTTGAATAACTCTTTTCCTTTTTCAAGGAATCTAATGTCACTAAAAATAGGGGATATTGAAGTGCTCATTCTTCAAATGAATCGTTATTTTGACGCATTTGCTTCAAAAAACTGGAATGGGGTTTCTGTAATCAAGACTCAGGAAGACCTTCTTGAACAGCTGGCGACGGTCATTATTCCATATTTTGAATCTAAAATCTCTCGTGTCACCACCGAGGCAATCAGCAAGGATTTGCAAGAAGAATTACAGGAACTCCATGGACTCTATGCCAAAAGTGCATATCAGTATGCCTTTATTCTTTCAAGGATACCAGATCAGAAAGAAACATACCTCAAGTATCTGAGAATTGCCACAGAAGGCAATCACAGCCAAAAGCGCCATTGTCAATACTACTTTGCCAAAGAGATGGAAGTCACGGATCCTGCCCTTTCGCTCAACTATTACGAAAAAGCCGTCCATGCAGGATATCAGGTTGCGACATTCAGATTAGGGGAGCTTTGGGAAGCTGGCAGTGCTGTTGTTGGTGGGCAATCGTCCTTGGAAAAAGCGGTTGAGTTTTATCAGCTTGCTGGAGTACGTGGGCATCAGGAAGGAGCATCCAGGGCACTGAAATGTATAAAGGCAAAAGAAGCTGCTGAAGAGAAGGAAATGGCGAGTGCGTAAAACTGACAGTCGCAGACCAAGATGCTTGATGGGAAATTTGTAGATTGTAGGACAAGTCAAAAACGTTTCGATTTCCCTTTGAGACTGTTATATTAAAAATACTCTTCCTGTTTTATTATGTTGGCTGTGTGTTGAAGTTTAAGTTGGAGATATCAAGTCAGTTGAAGTTGGTCCTGTTATTTGCAACAAGAAAGTAACTCTGACGAATGATTGCATTTACTTGGAGTGAGAGGAGCTCTCCTGAACAATAGACACGTGGAAAAAGTGCAAAGGCCTCTGAATTCATGTTGGAGTGCATCTTCTCTTCTATTGAGACTTTTTAGACATGGTGGTAGGAGCCAAAGAGAAGCACGGCAATTGTGCAGAGGTCTTTTCAAATGCAAATGCGAGAAAGGAACACCCCTAAAGGAAACATATGGTTCTTTACTCATGGGGGAGGTTGGGGAGAGTTAGGGTTTCTCCGGAAAATTTTATTTTATAAAAGCAACGCTCTCACTCCTTCATGCCGGTTCAGGTGTTTGTCCAGGTTTTGATGCTATGTGCATTTTTCGGGTTAGGGTTGTTTTAATGCTTGAAGGGGCAATCAATAGTAGTGGGTTAGGGTTGTTTTAATGCTTGAAGGGGCAATCAATAGCAGTGGGTCCGATAAATCTCGACTCGGCTTGTAGAGAGACGAGGAGAAGAGCTTGGTTGGTTGGATAGAAGGGTTGTTTCTTTAAAGTTTCGTGGGGTAGCAGTTATTCCCGTACGATTGTTTTTTATTTTAAGAAAGAAACTAGAAAAGTACGTTTCGTCCTTTTATGGACTTTTCAACGGAATTTTTGCGTGAAACTAAATAAGAAACAGGAGATTGTTTTGAGTGGAGTGTTTAGAGTGTTTCGAGCGTTTCGAGTGTTTCGAGTGTTTCGGATGTTTCAGAGAAGTTTCGGCTTGACTAATCGAGTGGAGTTTAAGGTTCAAATTTTGTTCGAATTTTACCATGGCGAGTGTCCTAGAAAAGAGAGCCGAGGTTAGGGTTAGATTTCAAGGCAAGTATAGTAGATGGTGGGTTGGTCCAGTCGGTGAGGTGGCTTGAAGTTGAAATTTTTTCTTGAAAAATTTTCAAGTTGTTTCCGATTTTGAGTTGATTGATTCTGTGGTTGTATCGGATGATAAATGGAGCGATTCGGGAGTCGTCCGTGGTTTTTGGGGTGAGATAGTGGTTGCGTTTTTTGTAGGAAACTGAGTTGGAGATCGAGTGGAAAAATTTCGGGGGGTAGCCGCGTTTGAGAAGTCTGAGGCGGAATAGGTTTCTGAGATTGTTGAAGTCCGTTTCGGAAGAGGAGCAGCGGATGTATCGAATGAGTTCTCCTTTAATAAAGCCTTTTTTCAAATTGGTCGGGTGGCTTGAGGAATTGGAGATGTAAGTGTAGGTATTGAGAATTTTTTGATGGCATTGCGTAGCGATTCGTCCGTTGCGTATGGAGATTATAAGGTCTAGGAAGTCAATAGATTTCGTGGAGGTGACTAAAGTGAATTTGATGCCTGGGATGATTGTTTGGCAATTGTCGAAGAAGGTTTGAAGGTCCGAAAAGGGGGCGGTCCAGATTCCGAAAATATCGTCGACATAGCGATTGTAGAATTGCATTTGGTTGGAGATGGTGTTTTGGACAAGTGGGTGTTCTTCAAAGTGGATCATGAGGAAGACATTAGCGACTAAGACGGCCATGTTGGTGCCCATAGCCATCCCGTGAATTTGATGAAAAATTTTTTCGCCGAAGGTGAAAAAATTGTTGGAGAGGACCCAGTGGACAAGATCCGGTAGGAAGCGAGGGAGGTTGTGTCTTCGGGTAAAAGTAGCGATGGCGTTGGTGGTGAGATGGATATTCACAGAGCCGTAGAGGTTGACGACGTCAAAAGAGAAGAGGATTGCGTTAGGAGGGATTCGATGGCGAATGGAGGTTTTGATTAAAATTGTCTCCCGCGCGGGTGAAAATTTGTTTTTGAGTTGGCAAACGAGACCCGAGCGTTTAAGCGAGTGTTTCGTGAGGTTGGGCTTGATGAGCGAGAGCGATTTCGGTTACCAGTTGTGGATTGTCGGCGGTTCTTGAGGGCTGACTTGAGGGGGCGGCTTGGGGAGCGGCTTGACGGGCGGCTTGAAGAGCGGTTTGAAGAGCGGTTTGGAGAGCGACTTGGGGGTCGGTAACGGTTAGAATGGTTTGGTAGTCGGCGTTTGGTGGGGCTTGGAGAGCGGCGGCGACGGTTAGGGTTAGGTGATGTGGGGCGTTGGCGATTTTGGTTAGGGTTAGAACGAGCGCGATGTTGGTTTGAGGGCTTTGTGGTCAAGTCGTTGATGGCTTGGACTAATTGGTCGATTTTTTCATCTGGTGTGGATGGGTTGCGATTCTTGAAGATTTTTGATTGCATAGCTTCTTTTTTTGCGGCGATGTTTGCAGTTATTCTTTCCTTTTCTTTGGCGGTTTTTTCATTGTGGCGTTCGGTGGTAGCGGTAAAGGTCGACAGAGTAGAATTGAAGGTTTTGGCGAGTAGAATATAGCATGGGTTATTGGCAAAGAGAAGGTGTCGAATGGTACTTGTAGAGATATTGAAGTTGGCCGTGAACGAGTCATTTAGAGGTTGGAGTTTTTTAAGGTCATTCGAGAAGTTGGGTAAACAGTTGGCAAGTGATTCATTTGTAGATTTGAGAGCCACAAGTTTGGTGAGTAGGTATTGTTCAAAGAGTTTCGTTCGAGATTGAGAAAGAATAGTTTCTTAGGGTTAGGGGTAAGGCTAGAGTTAGGGTTAGGGTTAGGGTTATTTTTTTTTTTTTTAATGTTAAAGTTTATTGCCTCCGGTAACCCAAGAGGATAACAACCAAAGATGTAAGTTAAAGAAGAAGAAGAAGTAGAAGAAAAGTTTAAAGAAAAAGTCGATAAGAAAATAAAGTCAACTTAAGAAATCTCGCCAAGAAAATAGAGTCGAGCATACGCCTCCGGTAGTTTGTTGGTAGCAATGAGCCGAGGTACTTGTGAATCGGCAGGGAAGTTTCGAGCCAGGTGGTGTCGAACAAGTTTTTGATGTTGGTTGAGAGAGAGAGTAGAATCCCGCAGAACGTTGGCCATACTGTAGGGTGGGTTGAAGATAATAGCTTTCGAAGAGAATCCATCGAGCTCAGCCTGTTTAGTGAGTAAGTTTTTGAAGTGGTTGAAGATAGCAGTTTTGATGTCAGAGTCGACAGGTCCTTTGCGGTAAGTAGAAGAAATGGATTTGATGGTTTTGTTGCTGCTGAGAGCTGAGTGAAGTTTGCAGTTGTCAGCAGGAATAAGTTGTGGCATCTTGGAAGCCATTCGACAGGTAATGAAGTCGGCCCGGTCCAAGAAGCTTGGGAGAAACAGAAGACGACGGATAGCAGAAGACTGAAGTGGAACTGGTGGTTGCAGTGGCTTGAAGATCCATTGGCAGATTTGATTGGTAAGACCAGAACCAGCAGATCCAAGCGCAAGACGTTCTGATTGAGAGATGGTAGCGTTAGCGAGCGGTAAAGAATATTCCCACTTTGGACGGATAAGAGAGACAAAGATGGCCCGGCGAGACTGGGTGGTCCATGAAGAAGCATGTGGAGAAGCGGAGATGGTTTCAAAGGAGCGACGAGCTTGGTGGATTTTTCCCATGAAATAGTTGAAGAATTGAGGACCAGCAGTGGAGAGTGGCAGCCCAAGGTAGCGGTCTCGCTCTTTAGCAGGAATAGTGGTACCGTTGTAGATGAGTGGTGGCCCAGTGTAGTTGATGGTGGTACACTTGGATGGAGAGAGCGTAAGTCGACTCGAGATACAGAAGTTGACAATAATGGCAAAAGCCTTTTGAAGAAGAAAATCAGAAAAAGTGCGAACAGAAATATCGTCGGCAAAGAAAGAAGAAGGTGTAGTGCCGCGAGTAGGAGGGAGTTCAGAAACTAATTCAAAAGCAAGAGGATCAATAAAAATGTTGAACAAAATTGGAGAAAGAGAAGAGCCTTGTGGTAAACCACGCGAGCGAGTGATGATACGAGTATACTTGTCACCATAGAGAACCCTGGTGTAGGTACGGTGGAAGAGTTGGTGGACAGAAGCCAAGATGTTGAGGTGGAATGGACAGTTGGACTGGAGAAGTTTA
>JAIVFH010000167.1:0-59257 GCA_025765595.1 Obelidium mucronatum | reverse complement strand
GTTTATGTCAAAAAAGACGCCGAAGGCGTGAAAAAATTTCGTTTGTGCGCCGAAGGCGCGAATTCAACGCCGTAGGCGTGAGAAAAAGCACGCCGAAGGCGTGAGAAAAAAGACGCCGAAGGCGTCAATATTCATGATTTTTGTTACTCAACCCAACCTCATACTACCAACCAAAAAAATAGGACGACTTGCTGCCTGCTTCATGGACTCCATGGCTACATTGGATTACCCTGCTTGGGGTTATGGTATCCGATACCAATACGGCATCTTTCAGCAAAGAATCATGGACGGTTTACCAAACAGAGTTTCCCGACTACTGGCTCAACTTTGGAAACCCATGGGAAATTGAAAGACTTGATGTCTGCTACGAAATTCGTTTCAGAGGTCACGTAAACAAGATTACCGATGCATCTGGTCGTGCCCGATACGTTTGGGAGGTTTGTCCTTGTCCATTGAATAATTAAGCATCAACATAACCTTGTCTCTTTTGACAGGGCGGCGAAAAAGTCTTGGCTATTGCCTACGACAATCCAATCCCTGGTTTCGAAACAAAGAACTGCATCAACATTCGTCTCTGGAGCTCCAAGCCTACAAAGGAGTTTGACTTTGCATCATTCAACGACGGAAACTACGACAAGTCTGTTGAGGAGCAAAAGGCTGCTGAAAACATTACCGCCGTTTTGTACCCCAACGATAACCACATGGTTGGTAAAACTCTTCGTCTTAAGCAGCAGTACTTCTTTGTCTCGGCTACTTTGCAAGGTATATCCTCCTTTTCGCCATCTTGCCGGGGTTTTAACAGTCTTTTAGATGTTATCCGTCGTTTCAAAAAGTCAAACTTGGCCTGGAACCAGTTCCCCCAATCAGGTTTCTATTCAGTTGAACGACACACACCCAACTCTGGGTATCGCTGAACTACAACGTATCCTTGTCGACGAGGAAGGTCTTCTCTGGGACGAAGCATGGGGTATGAGTTTCAATTCTGATCGTTCTTTGCGTTATATCTCACCAAAATCATTTAGATATTGTTACCAAGACATACTCCTTCACCAATCACACTGTTTTGCCAGAGTAAGTGAGAGGGAGATGGTTGGCTCATTTCTAACTTGATTTTCCAGAGCGCTCGAGAAGTGGGCTGTGCCACTCATGCAAGATCTCTTGCCACGTCTGATGATGATTATCTTCGACATCAACTTGTTCTTCCTCCAAAAGGTTGAACGTGTGTTCCCTGGAGACAGAGAACGGTCAGTAGTGTGAAGAAAACGCAAAATGTCAACTCAACAATTTTACAGTTTGCGTCGTATGTCTATTGTCGAAGAAGGGCAACCGCAATTCATTCGTATGGCTTTCTTGGCTGTTGTCGGTTCTCATACTGTTAACGGAGTTGCAGGTATGTCGTGTCGACAGCGCTCGTTGCTATTCATGAATTTAATACAATCATGCGTCCATTTTTAGCTTTGCACTCTGAGCTTGTGAAATCAATGCTATTCCAAGACTTCGTCGAGTACTTTGGAGAGGCCAGATTTACCAATGTTACCAACGGTGTCACTCCAAGAAGATGGCTTCACCAAGCAAACCCACGCTTGTCTGAGTTGATTGTTCAAAAGCTTGGCAATGACGACTTCTTGAAGGTTTGTCATTCGATGATTACCAAAAGGAACTCCAGTTGAACCTTCCATTTAGAACCTCGGCGAATTGCAAAAGTTGAAGAAGCTCTCCACTGACCCAGCCTTCCAAAAGCAATGGATGGAAATCAAGTACAGAAACAAAGTCCGTCTCGCCCAACACATTCAAATCCATTGTGGTGTCGACGTATCCCCAGATGCCTTGTTTGACATTCAGTGCAAACGTTTTCATGAATATAAGCGTCAGTTCATGAACATCCTTGGAGTCATTCACCGTTACAAGAAATTGAAGGAAATGTCAAAAGAGGAGCTTTCGAAGCAAGTGAAGAAGGTTGTGATCTTTGCTGGAAAGTCGGCTCCAGGATACTACATTGCCAAGCTTATTATTAAGCTCATCAATAATGCCGCTACTGTTCTCAACGAGGACCCTCAAACGTCGGAGTACTTGAAGCTGGTTTTCATTCCGAATTACAACGTTTCTCTTGCTGGTTGGTGGTTCTTGTTTCGGTGTAATTGTTGGCTAACGTTGTTCTGTTAGAAATTATTATTCCCGCAAGTGATATCTCGCAGCACATCTCTACGGCCGGAACTGAGGCTTCCGGAACTTCCAACATGAAGTTTGTGTTGAACGGTGGATTGATTATCGGTACCGTTGACGGTGCCAACATTGAAATCGGAGAAGAGGTCGGAGAAGAAAACATTTGGTTGTTTGGAACTCTTACTCCAGATGTGGAAGATGTCCGTCACGCTCAAAGGTTCGTTGTTGGTTTTAGTTTAAACACCACTTTAACCATGAACTTTACTCAGATACCGTCCAACTGTTTTGGACCCAGCCCTTGATCTTGTTGTGAAGGCCATTCAGCACGGAGAGTTCGGAGAGCCATCCATCTTTGAACCATTGATTTGTGAGTAGCTTCGGCTTGTTTCGATATTATTGGTCTGATTTTTCATGTGTGTATGCAGCCACTTTGACCTTTGGCCACGACTTCTACATCATCAGCAAGGACTTCCAAGCCTGTAAGAGGTTTTGTTCCGATTGCTTTCGGAACTTCACTGAATCTCTTTCTTGACTTCAGATCTTGAGACTCTCGCTACCATTGACACTGCGTACAAGGACAAGGCCGCTTGGGCCAAACGCTCTATTAATGCGGCAGCCAGCATGGGTAAATTCAGTAGTGATAGGTAAGCTTCTTGTCAATCTTTCTTCTTTTGCTGAACTAATAATTATGACAACAGATCAATTCAAGACTACGCTCAGAATATTTGGCACATCAAGCCAGTCACTGTTCCTAAGGAATAGGTGCTCTAATGTAATCCTTTGTACTTAATTTACTTTCGATGTCATCTTGATTGGGGCATTGTGCTGCTGAATTACTGTTATTTTCCTGAATCCCGTGTATATCAAATAAAATCTTTATTTTTACGCGAAATAAATGTTCTGTTTTCGTTTTGCTTTGTTCTTTTGTAATGCTTCGTTTCAGTGCGCCAAAATCTTGATCAATTCTTCCCCGACAGCTGGTTCCAACTTGAAAAAATATCAGCTTTTGATTCATGATTCAATTTCTTACTTCAGTTGCGTTTCGAGACATGCGAACGGGTTTGTTGTCATTCCAGGGGTTTACCAAGTGCTATAATAAAAGCTGAAGTGTTATTATGTGCTACTAACAAACGGAAAAGTGCCATGTAGCTGCGCTTACATCAAAGGATCGAAATGGAACGAAATGGCTGCAGAGTCGCCGTTAAAAAAAAAACTCTGTTGCCAGCATAAAAGGGAAAAATGAAAAAGGGGCAAACTTACCGCATAATCCACTTGACGGGAAAAGGATTATCCCAAAGCTTGTTGTCTGGCGCAGATTCCTCCCCATCTTCCAAATTCCGTTCTTCAAGCTCGAGACTACTCTGTGCGGCGGATTCGTCACAAAGTCCAGCTTCCAGAGTCGCTCTATTGTCATTTTGATTGCTATCAACACTTTCAGTAGCGGGAGCAAATGATTCTTCAACCACGACTTGCAACCGGCGTGACGACCACCCGTCGTCGCGGTTGTTTTCAAACACGTTTGTCATTAACGCGACGCCAGCGACGCCTCCGCTTCCATTAACGCTAAAGATCAAAAACACATTTCCTGGAACTGCTGCAGCTGCGGCCGCCGCTGGGTTGATGGCTGATGGTTGTTGTTGGTTATGGTGGTGTTCGCGGTGCTGGTGCAGACTTCTGAAGGCCTTGTTTAATTTAGCTTCGTTTTTGACGTTTGTGCTCCAAATGTTGTGTGACTGGGAGATTTGGATGTCTGCTTGGGAAAAGGATTTCATGATAAAGTAGCGGTTTTGTGTTGATGGTGCAGTGTTTTGATGGTGGAGGTGGTGGTATTGTTGATTGTATTGATTTTGATTTTGTTGTTGGAATTGGGGTTGTTGGTGGTGGTGGTAGGTGTTGGTGTTATTATTGTTGAAATTGGTGTAGTAGCCTGGATATTGGGGGAATGTAAAGGGGGGAGGGTGTGTGGTTGTCACCATGGAGGAGAGGGGGTTGTAAGGTGCTTGAACAGCGTTGACGAGTGCCTGCTGGTGTTGAATTTGCTGCTGTTGGTGCTGTTGCTGTTCAAGTTCATTTTGTTGCTGCTGCTGCTGTGGCTCTTGGTGAACGGCATTGAAAGGTTGGAAATGGCGAACACTCTTGATATGACTGTTTGTATCGCTTCTTCGCGGTGGCTGTGGCTTTCCTGGCCAACATTGCAATTGACAACCAAGCAAGAAGGAGCCGTTGAAAATGCGAATAAACTCGGGCACGTTTTGACTTGATTCAAGTTGAATGAAGGCGGTTTGATTTGATTTGATGTGGTTAAGGGCCTTTTTTTTGTGTGTGAGAGAGTGGGTAAGAAAAATTTTTAGTGACTCAAAAAAAAAAAACAATGATTGAATTTTCTTGAAGGAGGAAAAAAAATATAGTCACCGTAATCGCAAATCCACCAATCGACAAAAAGTAGGTTCTCAAGGACCGATCGTCCGCGGTTAGTGGCAAGTTTCCAACACAGACAACGCGATTGGAACGATCGTCGATTCGGCACATTCTTAATTGGGGAACTCGTGCGGCGCGGTTGCTGAGAGTTGCAGTAGTAGAATGGTTGATATTTGGTGGCGAAATAGGCGATTGGGCTTCCTCTTGGCTTGTTGCAAGAAGAAGTGTGCTTGTATTGGTTTGGTAGGAAGCTGGCCCGCCGCCACCTTGAATGCACTGAACGGTGGCTTGATGGACTAACTGTTGCTGATGGTGGTGATGATGCGCGTGCGGCTGATAGACCGCGGATGTTAGATACGGAGGGTAGAAGATTTGATGCGGATAGTTTGGATAAGTGAACGCATAGTGAGGAACCGATCCAAACGGAACACTGTCTGGAAAGCTCGCAACGCTTGGAACAATCTCGCACCGGTCGATAGCATCGCTTTCTTCACTAGTGGAGCTCATCGTTTATGTTTTTTTTTGCGGAAAATTGTAAAAGCAATCGCGTTTTTTTGTTCACAAGTTCTGATCAATTAGATTTTTTTTTTCCCAACCCACCCAAACCCCTAAATGACTTTTTGAAATGACTTTCTATTTTTTTATTTTCCAATGACAATAAATAGTATGATTGGGAGTAAAAATCTTTTCAGTTGAGCGAAAATGTTCTAGAACCAAAAGACAACTATTTTTACCAACTCATTACATCCGAAATCATGGGAAACACCGTGTCAACACCACAAGAGCACGACTGGTCTAAAGGATACCAACCCTCTGATTCCACTGCGGGAAAACACGGTCTCAAACACAACAATAAGCGTTGCGCTTCTTCATCTGGCACATTGAATGGCGGCATCTCTGGATCCAATCCCAATATACTGGGCCACAAAAATTCCACAGCGTCAATATTGGGAGGATTTTTAGCAATGGTTTCGCGTCTTGGGAGCGCCAATAGTAGTAATCACGAGAATAATTACAGTCATAAAGCAAAAAAGCGAGGGGATCTGAGGAAAATGGTGGAATCCAAAAAGATTGTTATTGGTGAGCCCATCAAGGATTCATTTCAGGTAGATAAGCCATCAGAATTTTCGCGATTTTGGGTATTTGTTTGGCTAAAGTATTCCCAGCATCTCTCGCATATGGGAACAGAGGATGTTGGAACTGCAACATATCGAAGTGATTTCCGAAAAATGGTTGAGTCAAAAAAGATTATTATAGGAAGTCCAATCAATGGCACATTTCAGGTAACTCTTTTTTTTTCGTTTGATACGACAAAGATTTTTACAGTAATTGTTTGTTTTTAAAGCATGTCCGACATTTGGGTCAAGACGACGTGACAATCAATTAAATATCCCAAAAGTTCAGTTGTTTTTTATTATTCAAGTTTGTATATAATATAAAGAACCATAAATTTACGCTATATGCTTCCACTTCGATCGCGAGGGTCGCTCTTCTCCAACACTTCATTATCATCGGGACCGGCGTTCGCACCACCCCCTTCTATCATCGCATCTTCGATCGTTAAATCGATCCTTCTCAATAATCTGTAAATAATGCCTCCAAGAGCCTCTGGTTCTGTTTGATAATACATGATGATAAGGCCCGTGGCAACGCTAAACATTCCGACTTCAAAGTGTGGGACTCTGAAAATCAATGACTTGCTGTAAAGCGTCCTATACAACGCATCCATTCCTCGCGGTAGAACATACATTGCTAGTTCAGACCTCCGTTTCTCATCTTCAATAAAGATGGCAGCAGAGCTGATGAGTCCGTTTAACCAGAAGAGGTATCGATTGTCTTTTGAGATTATTTTCCGTTGTATCAAAGTCCGGGTGATGCAAGCAATTCTCTGTTGGGGGGATGTTGGAATAGCACCAAAAAAACGTAAGAAATAATTACCATAAAGGTGGAAACAAAGACAGCTAGGAATAGAGAGCTTCGAATCGTGTTTTTAACTCCCCTGAAAATTAGAGCTTGTGGTCGTCGCAGCAATTCACGGGTCTTTAAGACCACCATTGGAACAAAATTAAGCGACGCGTATACCTATCCAATTCTTTTAAGCAAAGAAACGGGTCAATCAAAAGGGAAAGCCGAACCGGAAGAATTGCCCTTAGAACTTTCACGAGAGTAAGTCCCATCTGTGTGTTACAATCATCAACAGGCGGATGTAGAATCCCACACGGCACGCAGTCAGGAAAGTCAATAATGGATACGGCTTCTGATAGCGCGCTTTCGGTTCCTTTGTGTTTCACCGACGGTTTTCATCACCTTGGTGACATCTAATGGATATCCCCCTAAGCTGTTGCCGAAATATTACAAGAATATCTTCGGGAATCGGTCCCGTGCTCAAAATAAATTTATAATACGAATCAGGGATTGTATTGGGCCTGTTTGTGAGACAATTGTTTGTGCGAGTGACTTGAAAAGTAAGAACTGATCAAGCAGAAAACCTATACGCGTTTGATACCTCATAACGTAGCCATACATGATTTGGGCAGTTGAAAGTCTATTTTATATCAAGTATTTGATGGGGAGTTCATTCGGCGACATGAGTGCAAAGAATCATACAAGAATCAACCATATGACGTACGCGAAAATCAAGCTGTTTCCGTGCCGAAAAGAAAAGTGACCGTTGATGCTCAAACTATTGAACAAGGCCTGTAACCCGCGAACGCACAGTTGTTGAGCCATATCTATCCGCCACTGTCTCTGCTCCATGAGGCACGCGAGCCCGCCGGCAAGCGCACCGGCAGTGAATGAATTGACGGCATCGCTCTTCCCCCGACAGGCGACGATCGAGTTGTTGACGGCTGGAGCGCTTTTAGCGGGGACAGAATACCGACATCAGGAAGAAGGCACCTTTCCACGCGGCGGCAAACACGGCAAAGAAGGCGGCCATGCGCGCGGCGTCGCTGCCGAGAAACGAGTCTCTGAGCGCTGCGGCCAGCGGCATCCGCCCCCGCGCGACGCGCAGCAGCCGCAGCAGAAACACGAGCCCCGCGCGGATCGAGAAGCCGAGCAGCGCCGCGCGCGCCGCCGAGCGCAGCGCGTGCCGCAGAATCCCCGCCGCGTCTTTCGGCGCCCCGTTGTTGCCGGCGGCGCGCGCGAGGCGGTCTTCGGACGCGAGCGGCATTTTGTTTCTTTCTTTTGTTTAAAAAGATGCTGTTTGCACTTGGGCTCGGTAACTCGGTGCTCTCTCTGCCAAATGCATCCACTCGCTGACCCGTCTGCCCAGAGTCGTCGGCAAACAAGATCGGCGTCGGAATCATGGCGCACGACCCAGCAACAAACAAATCAACTGTCCTCGCAAACGTCCGCAAAACCTACGTAACTCCACCCGGAACTGGCTTTCTTCCAAAAGATACCGCAAAACACCACAGATCAAAGATAATTGGCCTTGTCAAGGACGCTCTGAAAGCTGCGAATTTGAAGGGTTCGGATTTGCACTGTATCTGCTTTACTAAAGGTGCCGTGTCAGTGTGTGGTGCAATTTGCAAGAGCAGTTCTTGTTGCAATCTGATACGAGTGATTTTTATAGGTCCCGGAATGGGAGGGCCTTTACACGTCTCTGCCTTGATTGCGCGCACCTTGAGTCTTTTGTGGAACAAACCACTTATTGGCGTGAACCATTGCATAGGACACATCGAAATGGGACGTATGATTACTGGCGCTGAAAATCCTGTCGTCTTGTATGTCAGCGGAGGGAATACGCAAGTCATTGCCTATGCCGAACAGCGATATCAAATCTTTGGAGAGACTCTGGATATCGCGATCGGAAACTGTCTTGATCGATTTGCACGTATTATTGGGCTCTCTAATGATCCAAGTCCTGGTTACAATATTGAGCAGTGTGCTAAAAAGTAGTGTTTTGATTCTGTCAGTAGTCTTTCACGGAAGAAGTCTCTAAACAAACATTTCGAAAAAAAAAAAAAAAAAAACTAGAGGCAAGAAATTCGTCGAATTACCATACACTGTGAAAGGAATGGACATGAGTTTTAGCGGAATTTTGGCGCATTTGGAATCAACAACAAAACAAACATTGAAGGAATACACCATTGAAGATTTGTGTTATAGTCTTCAAGAAAACTTGTTTGCCATGCTTGTTGAAGTAACAGAACGAGCTATGGCGCATGTTGGAGCTCGTGAGGTGCTTATTGTCGGCGGTGTAGGATGTATGTTTTTATTGTGGTTTTAACCATGGATTGTCGCTAAACTCTGTTTGTTTCGCAAGGCAATGAACGATTGCAAGAAATGATGGGAATGATGGTAAAGCAGCGAGGCGGCCATTTGTTTGCTACAGATGAGAGGTGCACCAAAAAAAATATCACAGCCGTCTTTCGGAGTTAATTGTTGACTATTTTCCTTGATTTCTCCAGTTTCTGTATCGATAATGGGATAATGATTGCTCAAGCTGGGTTGTTGCAGTACAAAACGGGGCATGTCACAGCTTTGGAAGATTCATGGGTGACACAACGGTGAGAAGCAGTGAATTTGAGAAGCTCGGATATTAACTTTTTTTCGGTTAGATTCCGTACTGACAGTGTATTAGTGACCTGGAGAGACTAGAATACTTTGTCTCTTTTTCTTCTGAAAAAATAAAATTCTGCTGGGTGGATCAACTCTGAGATTCTACATCATCAAATTGGCACGCGTCAATTGAAATCGGTCAGTCTGTTGTGTTTTTTCTGGAAGGTTGGAACCCTTCTTCTAGAAAGCAAAGCGAAAATTTGAGTATAAATAGCGGGCTGTATGTATTGGCGTGTCAACGAAAACAAGTTAAAATGAAGTTGATGGAACTCGCTGTCGCTGCTCTCTTGTTTGCTACCGGGAGTGTTGCGTCCGTCGGAGGAGTTCGCATTAGTTATGTGTCTGCCGCCTTTCAGTACTCATGCCCTGCTGGCACTCGACGCAAATTGATGGTGCCAGGTATTCCAACACCATTTACTGGTTGTGATTTCGCAGATTGCACGATGCCAAGTGCAATCCCAAAAGGATGGACCGCCTGTGGGACGAATCGCCACAATAACGTTTCGTCGACAGCTTGCCAATGCGGCCTTAAGGTGGTTGAAACTCCAGTGTTGCCTGCAAATTGAATTGCTGGAATATCTGGAGAAAACCTGAGTTTCGCTTTATTTATCGTCATCAAATAAACGTGCTACATTGTCTGGAACGTAAAAAAAATTTGGTCTAAGTTGGAATAATGATTTTGTGGCGCCCCACCTATAAAAAGCCCGGTTCTCAAAAATAGTAAACCAACCAACAAGCCTAAATGAAGTTTATTGAAGCCATTGTTGCCACTCTCGCCGTTAATGCTGCAGTCACTGCCGGTGGTGCTATTAATACTTCCATGAGAAACCAGTCGGTCAGCATTATTACACTTGCGGACGCACATCAGGAGCTTCCTGTACCGCGGCAGAATGTGCGCAGTATGACCCGTCAAAGCCACCTAACATTCAACCCACGGAATATAAAGTCTACAATTGTAGAAAGAGCATAAAAGCAATTTGCCAATACGACAAATACAACAATCAGCCTTGGCCTTAATCAGCCTAGGCGTTAATAAGTACGAGCTAGAATAGCTTTCTTTATAAATTATGCAGTTTTGTGGAAGTTTCAACAATCACGACAAAGAATAAAACGTTATTTTGTTCCTCCCAGGTCAATGAAAAGAAAAGGTTATTCCTACTCTTGTGAAACAGTCACAATTAAACTCGTGAGCTCGCTTCTTCTCAAAAGACCTGATTCAAGCTGTGCGAATTGTCCTAATGACAGCTACTATTGATATTCCATCTTTGCAGAATAGTACCCGAAGGACAAGTTGAAACTAAAAAAATGCCACAACTGCTTCTCGAATGAGTTTTGGGAGATAACCAAAAGTGGGAAGTAGCGAATTGGATTATTGGAGAGCCGCGGATTAACGTTGTCGCTGCTGATTTCAGATTATTTTCTGTTACATTACGTACCACGGACTCGAGATTGAGGACAATGTTTCAAAAGTGTTTATGCAGGTATAATAAATACGCAAAACGAGAGTATAATCATTCCGCCATGTCAGTGACTCGGCCCCTTTCTTTGCTTAGCTGAAATAGCAACTGGTTAATGGACGCGTACGTGTTGCTGTTATTGCATTCGGCATCTTCAAGATTCCTTTCATTGTCAGATTTCCTCTGCCGTTCTTCATGCAGTTTTTTCGCCTGAGTCGAATATAGGAGAGCGTTTATGGCCACGTAGCTGTGGTCTTGTGACGCTTGCAGCACATGTTGGACCTTCTTGTTCTTGTTTGAGTGGATGGCGTCTGCGGTCTCTTCTTTGCTGTTGTTGCTGCATTCGCTGAGAGATCGCCGCCGCTTCTTGGCAGACTGTGATGTTGATGATGGCGTTGAAGAGAGCATCAGAGATGGGTGAGTAATTTCTTGCCAAAAAAACAAAGCAACAAACAACAATGTCGTCCAGGAAAGACCCGCGCAGCGACCGCAAGCGCCGGCGCGACTCGAACGACGAACCGAGCAGCCGCGACCGAGACGCCCGCGACGTCCGCCGCGACCCGCGCCGCAAAGACGAGGCGGCGACCGCGGCGGCGCCGGCGCAGCGCACTCTGTTTGCGGTCATCTGCGCGTCGAACATGAACCGCTCGATGGAGGCGCACCACGTGCTCAAGCTCAACAACTTCGACATCAAGTCGTTCGGGACGGGGTCCGCCGTGCGGCTGCCCGGTCCGTCCATCGACAGGCCGAACGTGTACCGCTTCGACACGCCGTACGAGGACATCTACAACGACCTGGTTGCAAAAGACAAGCAGCTGTACATCCAGAACGGCGTCATCCAAATGCTCGAACGCAACCGTCTGACCAAGCGAGCCCCAGAGTCGTGGCAGGCGTCGCGAGAGATTTTTAACGTGATTTTTACGTGTGAAGAACGTTGCTATGACGCGGTTGTTGAAGGTATTCGACTTTGTGCTTTACGTTGACTTTTGTTGTTTCTAATGTTCTTTTTCAGAATTCTTGGATCGAGGAGAAAAATTAAATATACCAGTTCATGTTATTAACCTGGAGATTCGTGATAATCCTGAAGATGCCCTTGTTGGTGGGAAACTTTTTCTGGAATTGGCTACTCTGGTGTGTATATACCCGATTTAACTCATTCCATTCCGCCATTACACAAGCGCTCAATATTTTGCATTCTGTAGATTGAAAAAAGTAAGGACCACGAACATGAAATGACTGATATATTGGAATCTTTTCAGCAACGAACAAAAGCAAATATTCTGCATTCCATCTGCTATTTTTAAAATAAAAGGTGAATCCATTCAGCTCCTCGCCTTACACGTAACTTTAAGTCCATTCTTCATGGGCAGAGTTAAGGAAAATGAATATGTCACATCTTCTTCCTTAACAACTTGAATCTCGAACTGGCGCACAACCTCCACCAATACAAAAACCCCCTCAAGCTCTGCCATGCTTTTCCCCAGACAAACACGAGGCCCAGCATTAAATACCGGATAGTCAAATGGAGATGGTTGCTTGTCCATTTCGAGCCACCTTTCAGGGACGAAATTCTTTCGCATCTTTCCCCCAAATCGCTTCAGTTCTTCCCATGGCGTATGGACTCCAAGCTACCATGCAACCTTTGGGAACAAATGTTCCATCAGGAAGAGTATCATTGGCACTGGCCTGCTTCATTTCCAGTGGCACAGATGGGTAGAGGCGGAGCGTTTCATGAAAGACTGCATTCGCATAAGGCATTTGACTCTTGATTTGCTCATATGTCGGTTGTAATCCTCCAACAATGGCTTCGATTTCTTTTTGCAGGCATTTCAAAGCCTTTGGATGCCTTATGGAGCATAATAGAAGCACCAGCTTAATGCCTGTGCAGTTGTATCGCGCCCTTTCAAGCATATTGAGCCGATGGACATAAAGCAAAAAACAAAATTAGGCATCCACTTACCAGCAATCAGAAAATTCAGAACGTAGTCAACAAGCAACTCGTCCGTGGGTGTTTCGCCAGTTTCATCCTTTACTTTCATCAACAGCGAAAGCAAATCATTTTCATCCTGGTCAAATTCTTGATTTTGACTGGGTGCGGTGTTGCGTTTTTGTCGGATTACTTCGCTTCCAAATTCACGTATAATTTTCACGTCACATGCATGCCTTTTCCCACTTCCTGAAACGTATTCAACCAGACCCCAAAGTGGAGTAAGGAAACGATTTGCAACCACCAGTTGGGCAGCGATCAAAGGCGGACATGAATGGAATATCTGTGTCGGAAGCACTCAAACTGTGCATTTCAATTCCAAAACCAATCTTTGTGAATGAATCAAACGTGAATTTGAAGAATAGATCTTGGAGGTCAAATTCCTTTTGGCCGGAAGTTTTGTTGGCGTAATTGCGCGAGGACGGAAGAGAGTGATTCCATTTCTGCCGAAAACACTTGATTGACGAAGTCTTTGAAGTTCTGGACAAACAAGTCAACTAAAATTCTACTTGCTGTAAATGAATACCGTAATGCACGCACCTTAACGTTGAAAATATTTAGCGGCCAGCTTTCGTTGAGATTTCCAACTGGCTCCATCAGATGCGAAAATACCATGACCCAACGTATCATGTGCCCGGGATCTGAACATCGGACCCTGTAGAAATATTACGCTATTAAGATGTGTAAAATCATAAGAATGATAATGCATAAGCTGATATACCTTTTCAAACACACCAAATTTTGTTTTCAAAAAGTACTCCACCATCTTTGGATCGTTGAAGACAATAATTGGACCCTCAAACAATGGGAACTTTAGAACGAACGGCTCATTGTTCCCCTTTTCAAATATATCTAAGTTTTGTATTCGTCTTGTTTCAGTGACGACATACATGAAGTACATTCATGAATAGGAAAACATCTCACCGCAAATGAAGTCATGGATTCTCGACTTTCCATCCGCAGCGGCCAGAGTGTCTCCAATAAAGGGCCACGCTCCTCCGATTCGTCTTATTTTTTGTTTCAGTGAGACGCTCGCAAAGATGGGGTCGTCACGATAAATGTGTGCTAGCGCAAGTACAATCAGAAGTGATCCTACGGGAACAAGCAATTTGCTGGAAAGCTGCTGTTCGGCTAATGACTTCAGCAGGCTTTGATGGCTATCGAAAGGCATCTTTTAAACTATTACTGAGAGGCTGAAAATAACTGGCTAAATAGACATGGCGGAGAAATAATTTTCCGCTGTTATATTTGGATAACCAATTCGAAGAATCAATTACCAATCATTTTTATATGTTGATTGAATAAATTCTGCACATGGCCACTCTCAGAATGGCTAATTGCAATAACAGTAATACCACTATCCATCACCTCTTTGTACAGCTGGACCTCCATTTCTGCATCCAAGGCGCCCAAGGACTCATCCAGAAATACAAGACGAGGCTTCCAAAACAATATTCTGGCAATTTGTAACCTCTGCTTCTCCCCACCAGACAATCGTCCAACAAAGTCAACATCACTTGATGTGGCAGAACAACGAGAAATAAGATGAGACTAGGCCAACACGCAAAAGAAGAGACTCCACTTCACGTTCTTCAAGTTTGATCTCTGACGGGTGTGATGGATACGCAATTTGTGTAAGAAGAGGAAGGAAACGACTGGCCCTCAAGGGTTTGCTCACAGGTTGTGATGGGAACAATGAGACCTTGCTGTGGAACAAATATGATATTGGAAGGGTGCAACTCTGTGTTTACCTGGGGAAAGGAAGCTGCGAATGAAAGAGCACAGTGTCTCCGGGTAGCTGATGCCAGATTCCAGAGAGAAAGCGAAATACGCTTGACTTCCCACAACCGGACGGCCCTTGGATTAAAGTATGTTGACCTTCATTTACGCTGAAAGAAACGGGCGAAGCAGGTGGTTGCATATGTACTTGAAGCAAAAGGTTGGTTGATGGGTGAAGACTGGGATTGTCTGATGAAGTTGCCAACGTGGAACATCCTTTCGATGAATTCTTTTCCAGGGAGTCAGCACGATTCAAGAAGAAGCGCGAGACGAGTGGTATACCCAGAAAGCTCAGAAAACGTGCGAGACAATTTCGTGAGTGTGTTGAACTGGTATATCAAATAGAGACAAACGAAAAGATTTTTTCGAAACGAGACCAGTAATTTCAGCTTCATGTCTTTCCATCAAATGTTCCATCGAAAACGGGAATGCTAATGACGAGATAGCTGATGAGTGCGCCAAAAAAGCCAGTCAGCGTAATGCAGTAATCCAAGGGAACTGTCTTCTCCAGAACCACAAAGGTTGCATTCACAAGAGAAGCCATCAGAGAGTCCAGTCGTCGTCTTTCCCCTGATTCGCAGTGCATCATCGCTATTGCTTCAGCTTCAGTCCGCGCATGAACAGTGGTTGAAACGGAAGTCTCCCTCACGGCACTCTTTCTCGAACACATGCTGGAACAACTACATTCATTGCGAAAAGGCACAGCGACCACGATACCAAGAAAAAAATATAAATCAATATCGGTGCCACGATGGTTTGGGTGATGTTGTACACCTCTCTTGTGTAATAGAGGATGAGAACTAGGAATGGTGATGAATTTGACCAGCAATTCAGATGCTTGTTCTCCAAATTTGCCAGCATCTTGCACAATAGTTTGATCTGGATTGTCCAATGGCGGGCTCTGGTCTTCCCTCATCCCATCATTCATTAAAAGTCCAGAATACTCTGAATGGCCATCCATATCAAAGTTCTGCGTCGGTTCACGAAAACTCGCATTTTGAGTCATGTACTCTTTTGGGCATGATGCTTTCATTGCGATATTATAGAGGTTGTTTTTGGACACATATCGTTGGTGTAAAGCAGCAGTGAGGTTTCGCCGTAACAAAGCAGCCAAACAGCCCTGAGCCCATGATCGAAGAACTCCCATGAGACTGGAGAGAATATAGAGTATAGCAGCGGTTCCAATCAACGTAAAAAAGCGGGTTGCGTCTCTCGTTGCCAACGCTGGATAGAACCCCGAAATGGTGGAACCAGCTGACGGATATGAGAAGGCAATTAAAACAAGGACACAATCGGTTCTAACGTACATAAGTAGACCAAGATTTCGGCCGAGGATGCAAGCAGCAAGAGGACAACTCCCAGACGTAGTGGAGTTTGAATACCAACAGTGGCTCGAGCAAGTAGAGATCCTCGTAACATTGATTGAATGGGTATCTCCGAAGCGCCTTGATAATTCGACAAGATGGCGTAGGCGAGAGATGAGGAGGGCATCGACCTTCATTTTTCCGTGTAGTTTTACCGCGTTTACATTATTCCTACCATTCGTATTTGCAGGTACTTCGCTGATGGGACTGGTCGCTCTGTTATAAATGCAACCGATCGTGTCACTTCCAAAAGAATATGAACGGCGGTGCTGACAGCAATGTGAAGTTTTATTTAAACGCATCGATTCCATCGCTCACCAACTGTATACTCTCCATTACTGATGTAACAGCCGTTCTGAGGAGTTTGATGTCTTTGCTTTCGATAGTTCTGCGGACCAAGAGAAGGAAAGGGATGTCAACACATACATGTCAAGTTCAAGTAATGACCAGTCATTCAAAAACAACCCTACACTCACAGCCTTAAAACTAGCGCATTTAATTCATCTACAGCAAATGTCAAAACAGTGTCCTTCGGATTGCGATCCGCACTGAGTACTTTCGAAGCAATAGCTGCATGTTCGGGCGTAGCAAACGGAATCTTGATAGTTCTACACCAGTGTTAAGAAGTCAGAAAGAAGACACAAAAACTCAGCCTTGTCACTTACACTCGAGCTGGTTCAACCTGGTGGCATTTCTGACAATAATACTTATTATAATAAATAATAAATAAAGAGAAAATAACGATACAAATCAAATAATGTCTGAGTTCGTCGGCGGCATCGTATTACTGGTTTCACTGGCCCTCATTGGTCACTCGGGACTCTCTGCGGTCGAACGTAAATACTACCTAGTCTATGTATATCAATGTGTTTCTAATCGACATCATGGTGTCCAGACCTGTCGTTTGCCAAATCCGTTCACTCACAAGCAGACACATCTTTACCTATCGATATTACTCTTGAATGCTTGTTGGGGCTGCTGCTGTCCATATTTGGTGCTGTCTTGTATGCTGGCGAATTCCAAGAAGTAAAGATGGACAAGGAGATCAGCAAACGTACGATGGATATTTTGGGGATGACTCCTTCCTTCAAAAGTGTGAGACATCGCGGCAGCAGACTGTCCAAACAGACCTTGTGATGGACGAATAAAAATAACACAGAACTCTTCCCAACATACAATCTCATGTCGACCGTTACAGTCTACTACTCCGAGCTCGCATCAACAATCAAGGCCAAAAAAGATGCAACTCGCATGAGCTACTTGTTGACGATTCACAAGATTGCATTTACAAAAGTAGACGTTAGTGCAGATGAGTGAGTTGTTGACCTCGCACACCAAACGCAATACATCCGTTCCTTGATTCCTAACGTAATCTTCAGAGACGCGAAGGCTTTTTTGAAGGCCAAGAGCAAAGCTAAGCCAGGAGTATTTCCACTTATATTCGTCAATGGCGAACACAAAGGTATGCCTTGATTCTGGAAATAATGAACGATTATAGCAAGAATCGAAAAGTAGTACGTGTGCAATCGTGTGCAATCGTGGGCCTGACGTGATACGACAGAGTCAAACTTGGACCAAAGAGTCTATCCTTGCAAACTATTTATAAATTACGCAGCTTGAGATGTGAAAATCAGTTCTAAAGTTTCAATTTTGATAGGAACGATCGATGAAATGGAGGAAGCCAATGAAGACGGTGTGCTTGCCAACTGGCTGGGATTGTAGCAGTCCCGCTTTAGGAAGTAATCTTGAATAAGAATATTGGAGCTCAGGCCAATAAAGTGTGCAATAAAGTGGTGTCGGAACGAGAGGCGAAGTGGTCACATGTTCCGCCACAAGAGTTTTCTTGTTTTTCACATTTCAACTTATGACGATCGCCTCGCTGACCGCCATTCCCATTGAGATAATTGAGCTCGTGTTCAGTTTCGTGCCGCCAGACGCAGCAGTTCGATTCTTTGGCCTTTGCCGACGTGTTCGGGCGATTTTGCAAACGTCCCACTTTGCTCGACTCTGTCTCAGGAGAGCGATGATACGAACAAGTGCAGTGAGCAGCGGTATTACCAAAGAGCCCGACTCATTAGATCGCATGTGGTTCTTGTGGCCAAAACTGTTTCAGGATGCATTTGCAACCCTGCGCCATTCTGATTCAACAGAAGTCAGGTGGCGCAACAAGTCTTTGTATGGCTCTATCCCGATCTCAATAAGCTCAAGCACGAAACTGACATATCTAAGCCTTTCTGGAAACACTCTCAGCGGTTCTATTCCCGTGGAACTGGGCGGCCTCACAACCCTCACAACCCTCTACTTATCCGGAAACTCATTCACTGGATGCATACCTACATCGTTTGGGAATTTAGTTCACCTGAAATACCTCTCCCTAAGGCAAAACCGCCTTACCGGCAATGTGCCAAAGGAGTTTGGCTCTTTGACATGTTTGAAAGAACTCTATTTGGATTGCAACAATCTTTCAGGAGCCATACCCAGCGAATTAGGCAAATTGAAATATTTAGAAGTGCTCTATGTGCTTGGTGGCAATCAGTTTGAACAAGTTTTAGAGGGGGTTGTTGATAATGTGACACCGGCTGGGTATCTATTGCAAAAACAAGGATTTTTAAACTTTCACAGCAATGAAGGGGTTGATTCTTATTGTATGATGGTCAAGATTTAATAAACCAAACAGATTTGTATTAAGGTCCCCAGATATTCCGATATTCCCAATAAAAAAAAATTCATGGTTACACCCTTGCCAAATGCTGCCTTATTATTATTAAGTTTTTTTGACATTTATTATTTTACATTTTCGTGATTTTTCACTTTCTTATTTTTGTGGAATTTTTGGTGAATCCTATTTTCTCTGTGCTTGTCCTCTTTTTATCCCAAAACTACCTGTCGTTAAAACTCCTTCCCTTTCATCTGTTGATCATGGCTGTATCCACTTGCTCTCATTAGGTTTGGGGTTTTGTTGGATGGTGTTTTGGGTTGTTGTGCCTTGCTAATTGGTTGGAACGCTTTGTAAAGGACCGCTCCTCCCAACCCTTGCCTTGCTTCCTTGCGCGTGGAACGCATCATTGGCGCGCTGTTTGAAGTTTTCATTAGGGTATACCTGTTGTCCATAATTCACACCAACCGCCAGTTGTCACACTTGCCATTAGAATACTGTGTTAGTCAAAGTGGCTATTCTTCTGCAATGGCATCAGCAAAGACTCTTAATCTTTATCAGAGTGTACTACAGTGGTTTATTCTTCTCTTTTGTTTTGGTTGTACTTGTAACACATTCAAATACACTTTTCACTCAGATACTTCATAAATACTTTGGTGGGGTTAGGGTCGGGGCTGGCATTTCCTTGCATCTTTGGGGGTTGGGGTCAGGATTTCCTTGTGCCCCGAGGGGCAATCCCCAAGCTGTGTGCGTTTTGGTAATAAAAACAGAAAAAAATTTTCTCTTTATTTTTTCGGACGATGAAAAATTGTGATAATTTAAAAACCACAAACTGCTGTCCAAAACCATCTATGCAGCCAAAATTCCACTAAACTGCCAGGTAAATTGGCTTTTAATAGATCTTTTCTCTTCCCTGGAATATGTTAAATAGTGCTACAGTGCATAAAGTTAAGATAAAATGACAAAAATTTTCGTTTCAGATTAATTGACCCATTTAAATAATGTTTTCATTTAAAAGTTCCTTTTATTTTACTTAATAATTTTTTATTAATATTGTAACTTTCCTGCCAATGAGTACAATGGTTCCAACTCAACTTTACATTTGCGAGTTCAGCTGCAGCTATTTGTGCTCAATTGCGTTAATTGCCTTTTGTTGCTTGCGTTTGTTGGTGACGCCTTCAGTTTGGGTATGTCTCACTCCTCGTTTTATCCAAAAATTTCTCAGATTGGACCTTTCACTCATTTCCCTGGGTTTGCAACCTGCACTGCAAAGAAGCAAGGAGCTGAGCATATAAACTACTGGAAACCATGAGGGCAATCACAGGGATGGTAGGAGCTAAAAGGGTCTCACCATTATCAAGATCAACTACGCAAGATGGCAAGGACGTAGTAAAAAGCAACAGAAAGATCAGCAGCAGAGACCGTATGGGAAGAGCATGCATGCTACAAGTGGCAATGATGGGCCTAATTGTAAATGCCATTCATGAATGGTGAAATTCATGAATCTCCACATTCATGAATGAAATTCATGAATTCCTAACACTGCTTTCATCCCCATGATTCCATCCAGCGCCAACAGGTCCCTGCTGAACCTCTTCTTTTGATTTGTACTCTGTAGGACAGGACCACCTGCGAGGTTGGTTTGTTCTGTTGCTTTAGTTTCCAACTGCCTCTCCCGCCCCCCTGCTTTGATTTTGGTACTTGTCGACGCAATCCTGGTTTTACACACCCACCGGCAGGGCCATGGGGCCTTGTTTGGATCCACTATTTCCTGAGGATTGGCTCGCAATCGTGTTAATGGGGACATTTCTGAAAATAAATAAAAAGAGAAGAGAACTGCCACATACCACAACTACAAATCACACTGTCTCAGTGCAGAGGCCACCAAGGAGGTTTGTTGTAGTTGCGTTTGACATTAATTTCGTCCTTTGAAAAAAAGACTTAATAAAAAATGGCAAAAAGCACAGTCAGTAGTGATGAATGGGCTTTCTCATTCTCCTACTTAGCAGATACGCAGATGATGAATGGGCTATCTTGTTCTCTCTGTCCTGCAGTGCGAGTTTGTTGTTTGATTCAGCGGTGATGAATGGGCTTTCTTGGTCTCCTGCTCCCAAACACTTCTATGCAGATGATGAATGGGCTTTCTCATTCTCTCTGATCTGTGTGTGTTTCTCACTGTCGACGCAAGGGGCGCTAAAACCAAGTTCGTAAATGTGAGTTTGTTATTTATTCATCCTCTTCTTCCTCATCCCCTTCCACTCCTTCACCATCATCTTTGCTGGCGTCTTCATCATCCTCCTTGTCATCCTTTTCTTGTTGTTCCCCCTCGGCTTCCATTTGGTCTTTGCTTTCGTTTCTAATAACTCTTTTCTTCTTTGAAATTCTGTTCTGGATGAAATCCGCTTGGACAGGCTCGTGGAAGCGAATCAGGTGAGCAGTTTGATCAAACCACTTCGCACACTGTTCTGCGGCGGACGTGTTGAACCTTCCCTTTCCATTTGCAGGCCCTCCGGACGTCAATTCCTTGAATTTTGCTGGATCCCAATGCTCTGTACAGAAGTCGTCCCTGTGCATCCGAAAGTGGAACCTGTCAACCACAAACGTAACAGTCTTGTACAAGAACCTGATTCCAACAAAGATTGGTGGTAAGTATAAGAACAGAACACTATATAATGAACAGAGCGCATAATAATAAATAAGTTAAGTGCACCTTTCATATATTGTGAATTTTCCTGCAACGTGTCGGGCGCGTAGGGATTGGAGCAAGCGGCAGGCTCTATCATAGAAAACAAAGGTAGGTACTTCGCCCATTCGCGCAAAACAGTGGCATAAGAAGCGAGAAATAAAGGTAGAAGACTCAAAAGAGTACATCTTAGATATTCCAATGATCACACCGCACCTCCACACAGCCATAAATATTTCAGGCAGGAACCGCTGCTTCAGACTGTACTTGAACCGCTGATCCTCTACTAACTCTTTTTCTTGTGTATCAATATGCACTGTAGATGTTCGCGTTTTCTTGGACTTTTGCGTCGCTTTAAAGTCCTTGTTCCACTGTTTCCCAATGATTTCCTGGACAGTCGCGTTGTGAGAGCTGAGTCCGCAGGTACTCAAAACAGTGTCTGTCTTTTTTTGCTTGCAGCCAGAGATGCAGAACAATGTGTTCACACCAAGAATAGGCAAGACACAGCCAGGCACAGAACACAAGAGATGTCCCATAACTTTCCCATCCATTACACTGCCAGAGATTTCTTTTCCATTGTAAAACTGGTGGCACCCGTCGCAGCGGTGACACCACTTCTTGCTGAAGTAGTCAGTCATGAAGGTGACATATTCCCACATCGCGGGTCTGATGTCATGAATAGAATCACCTGTTTTTGGTAAGTATGGACCCAGAATGTGTTGTTTTGGGGGCCCAGGAAGGTCTGAAGTGAGTGTACCACATATGTTCATAGTCATCATTGGCAGGGATCTTGGAGATGTACTGCTGCAGTAGTAGCATGTGATACATGTAAAATCCACGTTTGAAGATCACTGCGCTGTCTGGATCAGGCACTTTGATGGTTGGGAAGGCCAGTGAATATGTGCGCTGCTCATGATACAGCTTCACCCTATGTGCGAGGCATGAGTAAATAAGCAATTTAGTATTTAACATGCAAGAAAATACCAACAGAAGGCCAGATGGCAGGTGCTTTAGCCAGAGATCCGCAAAAGGTATGGTGACGTAGTACTGCTCATTGATCTTGAGGAAGCCAACTGACAGGATTGTTCAGATACATCTCTATCAACTGCTTCTGTTTGTCTTCGCTCATGTACGCGACAGAATCCACATTGTACCACATGCGGCATTTAGTGCAGTTGCCCTTGAACAGCAACACTTGGTATGGGCCTTCCATCCCCAATACCACAACTTGTGTGCTGCTGAAAGTCAAGCTTTTGGTGCATTTGTAGCATTGCGAGAATGGAGCCACAAGGACAGATGGCTGGACAGGTTTCCAGTGATTGACCGCGTCCATGCCTGGGCACTGGAATACTGTGTCAGCCAAGGTAAATACTTTTTCATTGGTCAAGGAAAACTGCTTGGAGATGTGATCACAGATGGCCCTCATGCGGTTGTTGTTGTCATATAGTTTGACTGCAGACTTGTACGTATGTAGGAATGGCTTGACTTTCCGCAACTCGTTGGCCAGCACAACTACCGCTCTTGCTTCATCTATGAAGGACATGTTGGTTATTTTTACTTTTGTTGTTCTGTGCATTCCAGAATGCCACCATTCTTTGCAACTCATTTTTGATAAGTTTGGGTTCAGCCTGATGGGGAAAACCAACCAATTGCGATCAACGCGATGCTGTAAGTCCAATATATTGGCAATAAAGAATCCTTTAATTGTGTCAGAGGGTTTTTCTTTATTGCATGTGCTTGATACTTGGTAATATCACTCTCTCTTTGATCCCACTTTGGCCTGCCTCGCCCTTTCCATCTTCTCCCTATTTGCTTGTTTCACTTTCAGCCTTTTGGCAATTCCTTGCTTTGCAGCTTTGGCTGCTGCCACTCTTCCAGCATCACCCCGCACTGCCCAACTTGACACCAACTCAGCCACCACATCCCTCACACCATCAAACCTGCAATCGCTATACTCTTCTACAGTTAGCAACTCCCCTTGCAACTCTTGACCAGCCCGGGGTCCGAGCGGCACGCGCAATTCGGGTTCCGATTAGGGCCCGACTAGGAGTCCGACTAGGAGTCCGAATCGGACCCTATTAGGAGCTGAACCGATTAGGAGCCTAATAGGGCGCTATTAGGGGTCCTAGTGGCGCTCCTAATCGCAAATGAGCCAATCGGACCTGTCCTTATCGCATTTGTTAGCTCTTAATAGGAGTTCTAATAGCCATCTTTTAAAAGGTTTTCAGTAGTTAATGTGCATTTTCTCATTTAATGCTATGTCCTATTGGGAAGTCCGACTAGGAGAAAGAAAACCCCTTCAAATAAAAGGAAAAAATAGAAATCTCCTACTGGAAACAGGTTAGGAGTACATTAAGGGGCGGCTAGGAGCGCCAATTGGCCTATTGGCCATTCCGATTCGGCCCCTATTCGGGACTGCTCCTAATAGGGCCCTATTAGGACCCTAGTCGGACTCCGAATCGTTTCCCGACTAGGAGGCCGAATCGGGGTCCGAATCGGGAGTGCCGCTCGCTATAGTACGTGCTCTTGACAACCACCATTGTTGCCCTTAAAGATAGTAAAACCAAACCATATAGTAGTGGTACTTAACATTTGTGTTCCCCCAAAGGAACGTGTGCTTGCTGGCGCAATTGTATTTGTATACATACAGGTAGTCTTTTGGAAAGATTACGTGTGCGCCGCCCATGATGGATGTCGCGTCCTTGGTTGTTGAGACTGTGATCACAGCGTGCGGGTATCCAGAAGGAATGACAGAGAGGTCGCCAGGCCTCTTTACAAAGCAGATCCTGGCTGTGTATGTGCAGGAAGGACCCACCTCCAAAGTCAGGGCTTGAGCGAAAGACAGGGGATTAAGGGTAGGGATGATGGCTGTAGGTTCGCTGGGGACAAGAACCACCCACAGCTTGAAGAGCTGCTGATTGGTGGGTGATTGGAGAAGGACGTTGATGGCTGTTCCATAGTCCTGATGGAGGGGGGAGTGGCGGTAGTGGTTGATGGGTTGACACAACATGATTGGAGCAGAAAACGTCGCATGCTGCAGCTCCCATTGCTCCAATGGATCAAAAAACCCAGAAATAAAGCTCCTTTTGTGTGGTTGATTGTTATGGTAGCAGGCTGTGGGGAAATACTCCCCTGACGTCAAGCAATCAGCAGGAATACTGGAGGATGGCAGGAATAGAATCTTGCCAGGATTGGCAAGCAGGAGGGATTCCAATCGCTTTAGATCCAGGTTGCAGTCTGGCAGGGTGTAGATGCAGCTGCAATCCAAGAGCACTTGCTCAATTTGATCCAGAGCGGCAAGGATCTCAGCAGGAGCAGCAGGACACGCTCTAATTGCAGAGATCAGGTTAATAGAAGAGGCTGATTTTGCTGTATGTTTCCTTAAGGCGGTGGTAGCGGTGGCGGCAGCTTGGCGTTGTCTTGTTGAGCGTCGCATTCTTCAAGTCAAAGTGATGAGGGAGAACTCAACAAACCAGAGAATACTTTATTACAGCTTTGTAGCCGCTGATATGCAAGGAATACTTTGATTCAATACATTACCTTGGTATCGTTGAGTTAACTTGATTATTTATTTATTTATCTATTAATGCAATGGACAAAACGCGTAACAAACGAAAACGTGTCAAAAAGTCAGCATCCACCAATGCACACCAGATGCTGAAACGCCGGAAGCACATGTCTGAGCAGGGACTGAGCCGCGCTGATGTGATAGGTTGGTGGGCCAATACTTTTATTTTTGCTGATGTTGCTGTTAAACATTTTCAGCAACAAAACCTGCAGAGCTGCGAGTGCTGGATGACAGAACCAAGGGACAGGAGTTTGTGTACAGTCTAAACACAGACGGAGTTGAGGAGCTTGTTGCGGGGAGGTGAGGGGGTTTTTGGTTTTGTTGCGGTCAAGCATTGCTAACAAGGTTGAGATTGCTGTTAGAATCAAGCTGCTGAACATGCCAAAAAGGTAGCGAACGGGCTGGCGGTGTTTGGAAAGGAGAACATCAAGCCAGAGCTGCTGCCCCACTTTGAGGGCCTTCAGCCGCTGGTCGCTTACCTCACTGGCGTTGTGGAGTCTCTGGTACATCGGGAGGCGTTTGAGATGGTGGCCAACATTACAAAGGTATGTGTTTGTTATAGTTTAGCGCTCACCTTCTAATTGCGAAAACGAGACCAACAGGAGGTTGCAACCACATGCGATCCCATCTTTGGAATCTTCACATCCTCGTTTCTTGCGTGCTCAAACAGCGGGGACTTCAAGTTCCACCTGGACAGCAAAAATTCAACGTTCGGGATCAACTTCAGTGTTGTGGTGGATGAGGAAGACACGGAACCGCCCGTGGTATGGCCAGCACTGTACCTACCGGATCGAAACGTGGTGATCCCAGCGGTGCATGGGGAGGCAATTGTTTCCATGTTCAAGCATGAAAAACATGGGACCAGGATGTGGCATTCAGGGGAGCGACGATTTGTGGAGGTAGCGGAGTTGGCGGCGGAGGCAGATACTAGAAAGCAGAGAATCTCGCTGATTCTGGCAGATGGAATGGGAACAGCGAGTTGGGCGGTGAAGCGCAACCAGGACAGGTTTGTGGGAAGTGCTGTGGTGGAGAAGCGGGGGGTTACCTTCAACATCAATCGCGATGCCACAGATTGTAATCGGAAGATACGGGAATCAGTTTTGCAAGCTTTGGGTTGAGCAATGTGCATTTATTTACTATCCATTTATTTAATTATTTATTAATAATAAACAGCTATTTTCCTTATTTTATACATTTTTTGTGACTTATTCTTGAGTTTTAGTGATGGTTTGGGGGTAGCGGCCTGTGAACCAGTGGCTTGCGGCTCGCGCCCCACATAAAAAGGTACAGAGCAACCTGCCAACAGGCCGCGGCACAGGTCGCAAGTGGCCCGCTAGCGGCTTGTCAGCAGGTCGCAAGCGGCCCGTGAGCGGCTCGTGACGCGACCGATATCGCGACTCGCGAGGTCCGGCCCGCAACCCCAATTGAAGAATATAGGAGATCCAGTGGCACATAGCCTTGTCAGAGTTTGACGGATCATTGATCATCCCTTTTAAGTAGAGAGCGCCGCCAACAACCTTGACACATGGCGCCAATCGAATATGACTTTCGGCCCGTTCAAGACCCAGAGACAAGGAGCGCAGTTCTTTCTTGACGATGTGCAAGTCGAGTTCACCTGATGAAAACAACCCGCTAAAGAAATGAGATACCCTTAAACGACCTTGATCGTCTTTCTGCCCCAACGCTTGCGCTTCCGCTTCTTTCGCAGCGTCAAAGTATAGGTATGGTGGACGACTTACAAAAGCGGCATAATCCAGAGTGCATCGGACAGGTGCATGCAACATTGCATTTTTCAAATTCTCAAAAGCGACAAATTCGCTATCACTCCAACTCCAACCAATCCCCTTGCGAGTGAGACGAAACAGCAGAGCCGAGAGCAACAAAAACCGATGAATCCACTGCTGAAAGAATTGCAGGTTGCTTGTCAACCTGTCATGTTAAGGGGGAGTTTGAGGGGGTTGGAGGCCAATTCCTTGTAGTTCTATTTATAGAAAAGATGTTCCTACTTTGTTCAAATGGTTTGAGGATTAAGAAGGGGGTTTTAAATAGTTCTATTTTTAGAAATTGGACATGTTCAAGCTGTTGCTTCCCTGGCAATTTAAGGAAAACTGACTTGGAAACAAAGTAACTCCAGACAACACAAAAGTCTCAAGAAGGGTTTTTTGACCTGAGTAATCATGTTTTACTTATTTAATTTTATAGCGGCTGTCATGTCATGCTTGTGCATCTAAAAAGGAGAATAAGCTATCCTCTAATTGATTTCATCAACTAACACAAATAATGGAAGCTCTTAAAGAAGGCAAAATAAGAAGTGGCTCCAGGCCAGATTAAAAGGATTGTAGGCAGACTCGTGATGAGAATAAAAATTCTGACTTATTTCAAACACCCCTAAAAAAATTTTCTGCTTACAAGTGTTGCAATCCCATAAAGCCCTAATTTCTCTGGAGTCGCAACCTGCACTGCGAAGAAGCAAAGCAACTGAGCGTATGTCTCTAGTGAACAAAGATACAGGAAGGATTGCAGCTTTTCAAGTGAGTTAGGACTTGGAAACCGCACCATAGCATCCAACATCACTGGATTGATTTCACGACCTTCAGGACCATAAATAACGCCAGTGACAAGAGTCTTCATCAACGCCAAATCGACTTTTGCACCGCTGAAGGTAAGACCCGAATTGATTGCTTGTTGACACATCCACTCAATGACAACCGCATGTTCTCGAACAAAGTCTCTAATACCATCAAATTCAGGCTCATCATCGCGAACAGGACCGCTTCCAGACGCAGCAGAAAGATCATCAGCATATGCAGAGGTATTACCAGTCCCAGGAGTTACAAAGACTGACGTAGTGACTCTTTGAGTAATTGCAATCAAATTGCAACCACCTGGAGGTAAGCCAGTATTCCTTATTTGACCAATCGGAGTATTAATTGCCGTCATATCTCGACTTTGAACAGCAAGAGCAATCTGGTCAAACGCGGACATCATATCAACCACCGAGACCAACTTTTTTCTTCAATCAAGGGGAGACCGCCAGCATCACGAATGGTAACCGAATTCAAATTACTGTCTTTCTTAACCAGTGCCCACCATCGATTTGCATAAGGACTGCTGCACAATTCATGGAGACCAGCATCAATCCGCTCCTTATAAAAGGCAGTAACGGCATCAAAAATGGCAGGAGGAACTGGACGGACTTTATGATTCCAAGGCTTGTGAGGAACAGTATAGATAACCGCTGGAGGACTATATTCTGGTTTAACGTGCCCTAATTTAGCAAGTCTATAAGAGAACGCCGTAGGATATTTGCGAACAGACTCTTTGAGGAATTCGTATTCAGCGTCGCAAAGGTAACCAGGATTTTCTTTCCTTGATTTGGCAAACATTTTATCCAGTCTTTCTTCAGTTAAACGCAGAGCAGGAATCAAATCAACTGGAACCAATGGCAGAATAAATGATGGACTTCCACCAGGAATTTCGGCAGCAATTGGACGAATCTTATCAGCAACTTTCTTAGCCTTATTGGAGATTGCGGTAACAGGTAAATCAACGACGCAGATAACAGGTACGTGGTCAGATCCCAACATATGGTGGCCACGGAAACACGAACTAGCAGCTATATCTTTTGAAACTAGCACGACATCAAAACGCATTCCAAGATTATCCTTTCGCGAAAAATAATACCAAGTCGTAAATGCCGAATCATTGGAATGGAGGACGCGAAAACTATCCTGCAATTCTCCAGTCACCATTTGAAGCCATTGCCGCTCAGAATCCTGGAATCCAGAGGTAATCCAAGGAATAATACGCGGATGGATATCAGAAACTCTTGGGCAATGTTGCATCAGCTCCCAAAATTACTGAGAATCCCATACTTTTTAATTGACGAGCTCTGAATAAAATTGCGTTGTTGAACTTCTCTTTGTATGGCAGTTGATGAGTATTTCCGCCACTCGCATTTGGACAATACGCGTCGAGAATGACAATTGGCCCAAGACAGACTTCCAAATAGCGTCCCTCAGATTCAGCGACAGTCATAGAGGAAGGGCAACAGATTACGTGTGTTGGAAAGGAGAACTTGTCTTTCTTTAAAAGAGTTAGGACCATTTCGACATTTTCCAAAACCTAGTTCTTTGTGAGGGAATTCAGAGTGGAAGACATGGAATCCGCTTAAATCAAGTGTCGAAAACTTAGACAAAATATCTTGAGAGACTTTAGATTCTTGAATCAACACGACATCGTAAGACAACAATTCCTCTCGATTATCATGACTCATGACTTTAACAGCATTTCTTACTGAATTGACATTCCAAGAAATAATTGAAATTCTTGAACTCTGCCCATGCACCAATCCAGACTGACAAAAGTATTATTTTCTAGCATTTTGTATTTAACGGCCGGTAGCATTCCAGCCTTCATTGAAAACCTGCAGTCTCGGAACGATCAAGCTTTCGCTGCGACGGCGACTCATAGTCAACGACAACGCAAGGATCATTGATATTGGTGACTTGCATCTGATCGGGTGAGTGTAATTTGGCCCCAATGCAAGCACTCCTTCCAGAACTCCTGGAAGACGTCCACCAGCAGCCAACAGACCATGCAATCTAAATGGGGAGGGAGTTCCATTCATTCCTCTTTTTGACTGCTCAAAGAAGGACTTTGATCTGAAGGAGCTCAAAAATAACAAACGTCTTACCCATTTGCTCCCAGGTGACTTTGTTTTGGTTTCTGCAACAGTCAAATTGGATTCCAATGGAGACGCGTCTTTTGTCCCTACATTTGTTGTCTTGTTTGAACGCAATGAAGATGAAAATGGCGACGCTGACAGAATTGTGTTTGGGAAGAAGGATGTGGTAGCAAAGGAGGATGGATGAATGATAATATTCACCAATTTGTATTGGATTTGTCATCTTGAGGTAAATAAAGTACAACATCTTCGCTTCATAAAGGACATTATCTTCTCTTTCATTTTCCTGCATGGGAGGTTGCTGGTTGTTCATTGTCCTAACACGACATGGGTTGAAATTACGCACTTTGTGATTCAAAGTTTTAATTATAGTGGTGAGTGATTTCCAATATTCTGTTTTTATTAGAAGCTAAATTCAAAGAACATTGTGTCCGTTGACAAATCAATTAAATAGGGGGCTCATCAAGTGCATGATTTCTGAAATAGTAGTAGTGGCCATGTACACCCTTAACTCCCCATCATAGCGGTGAGCGATTTTCAATATTCTGTTTTTATTGGAAGCTGAATTGAAAGAAATTGTGTCTGTTGACAAATCAATTGAATAGGGGGCCATCACTTTATTATAATGCTGGCTCAGGAAAATGTCGCCGCACAGAGGAAAAAGGGTGTGTAGCTTTATAGCTGAGGCTAAAAAGGACACTTTGGAAGCTGAAGTAGCCACAGGAACAGTAGTGGCCTTGGAACTAGAAGTGGCACTCTTTGGGGAACCAGATGGCAGGAGTAGTATTTGTAGCAGTGTTGGGAATAGTAGGATCTGTAGTAGCCTTGGCAGCAGAAGTGGTCAAAGTCTTGGGGGGAAGCAGTCTTGCCAGCAGCAGGAGTAGTCTTAGCAGAACCAGGAGGGGCAGGAGTAGGATTAGCTTTGCAGAACTTGGAGAAGCATGAGCAGGAATCGTGGAACCGGAAGAAGAAACCAGCTTGCTTGGATGGAGTTTCTATCACATAATTAAATAAATATTTGTAATTCAATCAAAAAAAAATAGACTATAAATACCCAAACCAATATGATCATCAGATCCCCAAGAGTGGAATTGAAATTTTAGACTTGATAGCTCTTATATGCTTATTTTCTGCAGCAGAGCCTGGAAGTAAATATGAGGTTCACTATCAGACCTAACCTCATTAGCAGCCTGTTGTCTTGCGGCACAAGCAGTAGCCTTCTTGGCAATCTTGGTGGCATTGGTGTCTGCAGGAGTAGGAGCAAAAACAACATGGTACTTGTTGTTTGAAAACTTTTCTAGCTAAAAGATAAAAAAATAATAATAATAAAAAAGTGTTAGATTATTAGAACATTAAAGAGAGGGAGGATGGCTTGTAATTGTGCTCCTAATAGCGCTCCGAATCCTAATAGCGCTCCGATTTGGATTGACAAATAGCGCATCACAGCAAAATGAATCAAACTCACCATATATGTATTTTGCCAGTGCCGCTATGCGTTCCTCATCATTTTCGGAACAATTTCCATCTATATCCACAATCCCACTGAAGCAGAGGTCCTCCAGTGCTGTTAAATCCTGGTTTGTCAGGTATTTGATCTTCAGCCCAGGGATTTGGACTGTACATTTGGTTTTATCGAAAAACACTAGCTTCAATGTGTTGTTGGAGTTGATGTATCTGTTGCAGTTGGGAGTGGTGTGTCAGCGATCACCTGTCAAAAACAAACAAATAAACCCAAACCTCAACATCTTGTCCAATGCCTCAGTGGCCTCCTCTACAAGCTCTTTAGGAGCCCCTTTGGTTTCCATGACTCTTTGGTGCAGGTCAGGACAGAGTTCTCGCAGATCACTCCATGGTCTTCTTGTCATCCAAGGTTTTGTAAGGAGCCTGTTTCCACAAGCCATTCTTGATCTCATCGAAAGAGAACTGGATGGCAGTCGGTTTGGGTTGTTGCTGACTCAGAGGGATGGGCAGTGAGCCTGGCAGTGGCAGTGGTGGTGATTGCGTGGGGAAAAAACTTTGCCGAAAAAATGAAAATCCCTGCCTCACATGTCAAGATGGGAGCTCAACTGGCAGAACAGTTCCCAGCCTTCCAAGCTGAGTTTTCAATCTACGGCAGTTTTGAAAAGACTTACAACCAAACACTCAGTTTGCAGGATTTCAGCTACTTCTTTTGGCGTTCCCATCCTGGCAGCCAAACAAACAGCAGAGGCTGTCTTTGATTCAAGAATTTACGAAACAATTACCTATTATCCTGTCAGCTCTGTTTTACATACCGCATCAAGTGTCAGAGCCATCTAAAGATTGGGAGATGGCAAGAAGTCACAATCTTGGATGATGCAGATTCAGCTAAATTGGGTCTTCTATACAAATCCAGCTTGTGTGAATTTGAGCTGCTGTACATGACCTGTTGCATTTGTGTTAGAATCTGTAGGTGTGCCAAGCATGGCCTTAGAGTTCTTAGGAAACACGAGGAAATGTCCTTCACCGGAAAGGGGACGAACATGTGGAGAAGTGTGTGCGTGCATGATACTTCACCCTTGTCACCTGTGCGGAAGTATGCTCGTGCGCAAGCGACGTCCAGGCTCGTGCGCAAGCGACGTCCACCGCCCCTTCCCCTGAGAGTCATAAGCTGCCTCTTAGCCCTACAACATCTAGCGGCTGTGATTGTCCGGTGCTGCGTCACCTACCGATTATGATAAGTTATGAGCCCAAACAGCTCGGCTTATGTTGTTATGATAGGGCGCTATTAGGGGTCCCTAGTGGCGCTCCTAATCGCAAATGAGCCAATCGGACCTGTCCTTATCGCATTTGTTAGCTCTTAATAGGAGTTCTAATAGCCATCTTTTAAAAGGTTTTCAGTAGTTAATGTGCATTTTCTCATTTTAATGCTATGTCCTATTGGGAAGTCCGACTAGGAGAAAGAAAACCCCTTCAAATAAAAGGAAAAAATAGAAATCTCCTACTGGAAACAGGTTAGGAGTACATTAAGGGGCGGCTTAGGAGCGCCAATTGGCCTATTTGGCCATTCCGATTCGGCCCCTATTCGGGACTGACTCCTAATAGGGCCCTATTAGGACCCTAGTCGGACTCCGAATCGTTTCCCGACTAGGAGGCCGAATCGGGGTCCGAATCGGGAGTGCCGCTCGCTATAGTACGTGCTCTTGACAACCACCATTGTTGCCCTTAAAGATAGTAAAACCAAACCATATAGTAGTGGTACTTAACATTTGTGTTCCCCCAAAGGAACGTGTGCTTGCTGGCGCAATTGTTTGTATACATACAGGTAGTCTTTTGGAAAGATTACGTGTGCGCCGCCCATGATGGATGTCGCGTCCTTGGTTGTTGAGACTGTGATCACAGCGTGCGGGTATCCAGAAGGAATGACAGAGAGGTCGCCAGGCCTCTTTACAAAGCAGATCCTGGCTGTGTATGTGCAGGAAGGACCCACCTCCAAAGTCAGGGCTTGAGCGAAAGACAGGGGATTAAGGGTAGGGATGATGGCTGTAGGTTCGCTGGGGACAAGAACCACCCACAGCTTGAAGAGCTGCTGATTGGTGGGTGATTGGAGAAGGACGTTGATGGCTGTTCCATAGTCCTGATGGAGGGGGGAGTGGCGGTAGTGGTTGATGGGTTGACACAACATGATTGGAGCAGAAAACGTCGCATGCTGCAGCTCCCATTGCTCCAATGGATCAAAAAACCCAGAAATAAAGCTCCTTTGTGTGGTTGATTGTTATGGTAGCAGGCTGTGGGGAAATACTCCCCTGACGTCAAGCAATCAGCAGGAATACTGGAGGATGGCAGGAATAGAATCTTGCCAGGATTGGCAAGCAGGAGGGATTCCAATCGCTTTAGATCCAGGTTGCAGTCTGGCAGGGTGTAGATGCAGCTGCAATCCAAGAGCACTTGCTCAATTTGATCCAGAGCGGCAAGGATCTCAGCAGGAGCAGCAGGACACGCTCTAATTGCAGAGATCAGGTTAATAGAAGAGGCTGATTTTGCTGTATGTTTCCTTAAGGCGGTGGTAGCGGTGGCGGCAGCTTGGCGTTGTCTTGTTGAGCGTCGCATTCTTCAAGTCAAAGTGATGAGGGAGAACTCAACAAACCAGAGAATACTTTATTACAGCTTTGTAGCCGCTGATATGCAAGGAATACTTTGATTCAATACATTACCTTGGTATCGTTGAGTTAACTTGATTATTTATTTATTTATCTATTAATGCAATGGACAAAACGCGTAACAAACGAAAACGTGTCAAAAAGTCAGCATCCACCAATGCACACCAGATGCTGAAACGCCGGAAGCACATGTCTGAGCAGGGACTGAGCCGCGCTGATGTGATAGGTTGGTGGGCCAATACTTTTATTTTTGCTGATGTTGCTGTTAAACATTTTCAGCAACAAAACCTGCAGAGCTGCGAGTGCTGGATGACAGAACCAAGGGACAGGAGTTTGTGTACAGTCTAAACACAGACGGAGTTGAGGAGCTTGTTGCGGGGGAGGTGAGGGGGTTTTTGGTTTTGTTGCGGTCAAGCATTGCTAACAAGGTTGAGATTGCTGTTAGAATCAAGCTGCTGAACATGCCAAAAAGGTAGCGAACGGGCTGGCGGTGTTTGGAAAGGAGAACATCAAGCCAGAGCTGCTGCCCCACTTTGAGGGCCTTCAGCCGCTGGTCGCTTACCTCACTGGCGTTGTGGAGTCTCTGGTACATCGGGAGGCGTTTGAGATGGTGGCCAACATTACAAAGGTATGTGTTTGTTATAGTTTAGCGCTCACCTTCTAATTGCGAAAACGAGACCAACAGGAGGTTGCAACCACATGCGATCCCATCTTTGGAATCTTCACATCCTCGTTTCTTGCGTGCTCAAACAGCGGGGACTTCAAGTTCCACCTGGACAGCAAAAATTCAACGTTCGGGATCAACTTCAGTGTTGTGGTGGATGAGGAAGACACGGAACCGCCCGTGGTATGGCCAGCACTGTACCTACCGGATCGAAACGTGGTGATCCCAGCGGTGCATGGGGAGGCAATTGTTTCCATGTTCAAGCATGAAAAACATGGGACCAGGATGTGGCATTCAGGGGAGCGACGATTTGTGGAGGTAGCGGAGTTGGCGGCGGAGGCAGATACTAGAAAGCAGAGAATCTCGCTGATTCTGGCAGATGGAATGGGAACAGCGAGTTGGGCGGTGAAGCGCAACCAGGACAGGTTTGTGGGAAGTGCTGTGGGGAGAAGCGGGGGGTTACCTTCAACATCAATCGCGATGCCACAGATTGTAATCGGAAGATACGGGAATCAGTTTTGCAAGCTTTGGGTTGAGCAATGTGCATTTATTTACTATCCATTTATTTAATATTTATTAATAAAACAGCTATTTTCCTTTATACATTTTTTGTGACTTATTCTTGAGTTTTAGTGATGGTTTGGGGGGTAGCGGCCTGTGAACCAGTGGCTTGCGGCTCGCGCCCCACATAAAAAGGTACAGAGCAACCTGCCAACAGGCCGCGGCACAGGTCGCAAGTGGCCCGCTAGCGGCTTGTCAGCAGGTCGCAAGCGGCCCGTGAGCGGCTCGTGACGCGACCGATATCGCGACTCGCGGGTCCGGCCCGCAACCCCAATTGAAGAATATAGGAGATCCAGTGGCACATAGCCTTGTCAGAGTTTGACGGATCATTGATCATCCCTTTTAAGTAGAGAGCGCCGCCAACAACCTTGACACATGGCGCCAATCGAATATGACTTTCGGCCCGTTCAAGACCCAGAGACAAGGAGCGTAGTTCTTCTTGACGATGTGCAAGTCGAGTTCACCTGATGAAAACAACCCGCTAAAGAAATGAGATACCCTTAAACGACCTTGATCGTCTTTTCTGCCCAACGCTTGCGCTTCCGCTTCTTTCTGCAGCGTCAAAGTATAGGTATGGTGACGACTTACAAAAGCGGCATAATCCAGAGTGCATCGGACAGGTGCATGCAAACATGCATTTTTCAAATTCTCAAAAGCGACAAATTCGCTATCACTTCCAACTCCAACCAATCCCCCTTGAGAGTGAGACGAAACAGCAGAGCCGAGAGCAACAAAAACCGATGAATCTCACTGCTGAAAGAATTGCAGGTGCTTGTCAAACCTGTCATGTTAAGGGGGAGGAGTTTGGAGGGGTTGGAGGCCAATTCCTTGTAGTTCTATTTATAGAAAAGATGTTCCTACTTTGTTCAAATGGTTTGAGGATTAAGAAGGGGGTTTTAAATAGTTCTATTTTTAGAAATTGGACATGTTCAAGCTGTTGCTTCCCTGGCAATTTAAGGAAAACTGACTTGGAAACAAAGTAACTCCAGACAACACAAAAGTCTCAAGAAGGGTTTTTTGACCTGAGTAATCATGTTTTACTTATTTAATTTTATAGCGGCTGTCATGTCATGCTTGTGCATCTAAAAAGGAGAATAAGCTATCCTCTAATTGATTTCATCAACTAACACAAATAATGGAAGCTCTTAAAGAAGGCAAAATAAGAAGTGGCTCCAGGCCAGATTAAAAGGATTGTAGGCAGACTCGTGATGAGAATAAAAATTCTGACTTATTTCAAACACCCCTAAAAAAATTTTCTGCTTACAAGTGTTGCAATCCCATAAAGCCCTAATTTCTCTGGAGTCGCAACCTGCACTGCGAAGAAGCAAAGCAACTGAGCGTATGTCTCTAGTGAACAAAGATACAGGAAGGATTGCAGCTTTTCAAGTGAGTTAGGACTTGGAAACCGCACCATAGCATCCAACATCACTGGATTGATTTCACGACCTTCAGGACCATAAATAACGCCAGTGACAAGAGTCTTCATCAACGCCAAATCGACTTTTGCACCGCTGAAGGTAAGACCCGAATTGATTGCTTGTTGACACATCCACTCAATGACAACCGCATGTTCTCGAACAAAGTCTCTAATACCATCAAATTCAGGCTCATCATCGCGAACAGGACCGCTTCCAGACGCAGCAGAAAGATCATCAGCATATGCAGAGGTATTACCAGTCCCAGGAGTTACAAAGACTGACGTAGTGACTCTTTGAGTAATTGCAATCAAATTGCAACCACCTGGAGGTAAGCCAGTATTCCTTATTTGACCAATCGGAGTATTAATTGCCGTCATATCTCGACTTTGAACAGCAAGAGCAATCTGGTCAAACGCGGACATCATATCAACCACCGAGACCAACTTTTTTCTTCAATCAAGGGGAGACCGCCAGCATCACGAATGGTAACCGAATTCAAATTACTGTCTTTCTTAACCAGTGCCCACCATCGATTTGCATAAGGACTGCTGCACAATTCATGGAGACCAGCATCAATCCGCTCCTTATAAAAGGCAGTAACGGCATCAAAAATGGCAGGAGGAACTGGACGGACTTTATGATTCCAAGGCTTGTGAGGAACAGTATAGATAACCGCTGGAGGACTATATTCTGGTTTAACGTGCCCTAATTTAGCAAGTCTATAAGAGAACGCCGTAGGATATTTGCGAACAGACTCTTTGAGGAATTCGTATTCAGCGTCGCAAAGGTAACCAGGATTTTCTTTCCTTGATTTGGCAAACATTTTATCCAGTCTTTCTTCAGTTAAACGCAGAGCAGGAATCAAATCAACTGGAACCAATGGCAGAATAAATGATGGACTTCCACCAGGAATTTCGGCAGCAATTGGACGAATCTTATCAGCAACTTTCTTAGCCTTATTGGAGATTGCGGTAACAGGTAAATCAACGACGCAGATAACAGGTACGTGGTCAGATCCCAACATATGGTGGCCACGGAAACACGAACTAGCAGCTATATCTTTTGAAACTAGCACGACATCAAAACGCATTCCAAGATTATCCTTTCGCGAAAAATAATACCAAGTCGTAAATGCCGAATCATTGGAATGGAGGACGCGAAAACTATCCTGCAATTCTCCAGTCACCATTTGAAGCCATTGCCGCTCAGAATCCTGGAATCCAGAGGTAATCCAAGGAATAATACGCGGATGGATATCAGAAACTCTTGGGCAATGTTGCATCAGCTCCCAAAATTACTGAGAATCCCATACTTTTTAATTGACGAGCTCTGAATAAAATTGCGTTGTTGAACTTCTCTTTGTATGGCAGTTGATGAGTATTTCCGCCACTCGCATTTGGACAATACGCGTCGAGAATGACAATTGGCCCAAGACAGACTTCCAAATAGCGTCCCTCAGATTCAGCGACAGTCATAGAGGAAGGGCAACAGATTACGTGTGTTGGAAAGGAGAACTTGTCTTTCTTTAAAAGAGTTAGGACCATTTCGACATTTTCCAAAACCTAGTTCTTTGTGAGGGAATTCAGAGTGGAAGACATGGAATCCGCTTAAATCAAGTGTCGAAAACTTAGACAAAATATCTTGAGAGACTTTAGATTCTTGAATCAACACGACATCGTAAGACAACAATTCCTCTCGATTATCATGACTCATGACTTTAACAGCATTTCTTACTGAATTGACATTCCAAGAAATAATTGAAATTCTTGAACTCTGCCCATGCACCAATCCAGACTGACAAAAGTATTATTTTCTAGCATTTTGTATTTAACGGCCGGTAGCATTCCAGCCTTCATTGAAAACCTGCAGTCTCGGAACGATCAAGCTTTCGCTGCGACGGCGACTCATAGTCAACGACAACGCAAGGATCATTGATATTGGTGACTTGCATCTGATCGGGTGAGTGTAATTTGGCCCCAATGCAAGCACTCCTTCCAGAACTCCTGGAAGACGTCCACCAGCAGCCAACAGACCATGCAATCTAAATGGGGAGGGAGTTCCATTCATTCCTCTTTTTGACTGCTCAAAGAAGGACTTTGATCTGAAGGAGCTCAAAAATAACAAACGTCTTACCCATTTGCTCCCAGGTGACTTTGTTTTGGTTTCTGCAACAGTCAAATTGGATTCCAATGGAGACGCGTCTTTTGTCCCTACATTTGTTGTCTTGTTTGAACGCAATGAAGATGAAAATGGCGACGCTGACAGAATTGTGTTTGGGAAGAAGGATGTGGTAGCAAAGGAGGATGGATGAATGATAATATTCACCAATTTGTATTGGATTTGTCATCTTGAGGTAAATAAAGTACAACATCTTCGCTTCATAAAGGACATTATCTTCTCTTTCATTTTCCTGCATGGGAGGTTGCTGGTTGTTCATTGTCCTAACACGACATGGGTTGAAATTACGCACTTTGTGATTCAAAGTTTTAATTATAGTGGTGAGTGATTTCCAATATTCTGTTTTTATTAGAAGCTAAATTCAAAGAACATTGTGTCCGTTGACAAATCAATTAAATAGGGGGCTCATCAAGTGCATGATTTCTGAAATAGTAGTAGTGGCCATGTACACCCTTAACTCCCCATCATAGCGGTGAGCGATTTTCAATATTCTGTTTTTATTGGAAGCTGAATTGAAAGAAAATTGTGTCTGTTGACAAATCAATTGAATAGGGGGCCATCACTTTATTATAATGCTGGCTCAGGAAAATGTCGCCGCACAGAGAAAAAGGGTGTGTAGCTTTATAGCTGAGGCTAAAAAGGACACTTTGGAAGCTGAAGTAGCCACAGGAACAGTAGTGGCCTTGGAACTAGAAGTGGCACTCTTTGGGGAACCAGATGGCAGGAGTAGTATTTGTAGCAGTGTTGGGAATAGTAGGATCTGTAGTAGCCTTGGCAGCAGAAGTGGTCAAAGTCTTGGGGGAAGCAGTCTTGCCAGCAGCAGGAGTAGTCTTAGCAGAACCAGGAGGGGCAGGAGTAGGATTAGCTTTGCAGAACTTGGAGAAGCATGAGCAGGAATCGTGGAACCGGAAGAAGAACCAGCTTGCTTGGATGGAGTTTCTATCACATAATTAAATAAAATATTTGTAATTCAATCAAAAAAAATAGACTATAAATACCCAAACCAATATGATCATCAGATCCCAAGAGTGGAATTGAAATTTTAGACTTGATAGCTCTTATATGCTTATTTTCTGCAGCAGAGCCTGGAAGTAATATGAGGTTCACTATCAGACCTAACCTCATTAGCAGCCTGTTGTCTTGCGGCACAAGCAGTAGCCTTCTTGGCAATCTTGGTGGCATTGGTGTCTGCAGGAGTAGGAGCAAAAACAACATGGTACTTGTTGTTTGAAACTTTTCTAGCTAAAAGATAAAAAAATAATAATAATAAAAAAGTGTTAGATTATTAGAACATTAAAGAGAGGGAGGATGGCTGTAATTGTGCTCCTAATAGCGCTCCGAATCCTAATAGCGCTCCGATTTGGATTGACAAATAGCGCATCACAGCAAAATGAATCAAACTCACCATATATGTATTTTGCCAGTGCCGCTATGCGTTCCTCATCATTTTCGGAACAATTTCCATCTATATCCACAATCCCACTGAAGCAGAGGTCCTCCAGTGCTGTTAAATCCTGGTTTTGTCAGGTATTTGATCTTCAGCCCAGGGATTTGGACTGTACATTTGGTTTTATCGAAAAACACTAGCTTCAATGTGTTGTTGGAGTTGATGTATCTGTTGCAGTTGGGAGTGGTGTGTCAGCGATCACCTGTCAAAAACAAACAAATAAACCCAAACCTCAACATCTTGTCCAATGCCTCAGTGGCCTCCTCTACAAGCTCTTTAGGAGCCCCTTTGGTTTCCATGACTCTTTGGTGCAGGTCAGGACAGAGTTCTCGCAGATCACTCCATGGTCTTCTTGTCATCCAAGGTTTTGTAAGGAGCCTGTTTCCACAAGCCATTCTTGATCTCATCGAAAGAGAACTGGATGGCAGTCGGTTTGGGTTGTTGCTGACTCAGAGGGATGGCAGTGAGCCTGGCAGTGGCAGTGGTGGTGATTGCGTGGGGAAAAAACTTTGCCGAAAAAATGAAAATCCCTGCCTCACATGTCAAGATGGGAGCTCAACTGGCAGAACAGTTCCCAGCCTTCCAAGCTGAGTTTTCAATCTACGGCAGTTTTGAAAAGACTTACAACCAAACACTCAGTTTGCAGGATTTCAGCTACTTCTTTTGGCGTTCCCATCCTGGCAGCCAAACAAACAGCAGAGGCTGTCTTTGATTCAAGAATTTACGAAACAATTACCTATTATCCTGTCAGCTCTGTTTACATACCGCATCAAGTGTCAGAGCCATCTAAAGATTGGGAGATGGCAAGAAGTCACAATCTTGGATGATGCAGATTCAGCTAAATTGGGTCTTCTATACAAATCCAGCTGTGTGAATTTGAGCTGCTGTACATGACTGTTGCATTTGTGTTAGAATCTGTAGGTGTGCCAAGCATGGCCTTAGAGTTCTTAGGAAACACGAGGAAATGTCCTTCACCGGAAAGGGGACGAACATGTGGAGAAGTGTGTGCGTGCATGATACTTCACCCTTGTCACCTGTGCGGAAGTATGCTCGTGCGCAAGCGACGTCCAGGCTCGTGCGCAAGCGACGTCCACCGCCCCTTCCCCTGAGAGTCATAAGCTGCCTCTTAGCCCTACAACATCTAGCGGCTGTGATTGTCCGGTGCTGCGTCACCTACCGATTATGATAAGTTATGAGCCCAAACAGCTCGGCTTATGTTGTTATGATAGGGCGCTATTAGGGGTCCTAGTGGCGCTCCTAATCGCAAATGAGCCAATCGGACCTGTCCTTATCGCATTTGTTAGCTCTTAATAGGAGTTCTAATAGCCATCTTTTAAAAGGTTTTCAGTAGTTAATGTGCATTTTCTCATTTAATGCTATGTCCTATTGGGAAGTCCGACTAGGAGAAAGAAAACCCCTTCAAATAAAAGGAAAAAATAGAAATCTCCTACTGGAAACAGGTTAGGAGTACATTAAGGGGCGGCTAGGAGCGCCAATTGGCCTATTGGCCATTCCGATTCGGCCCCTATTCGGGACTGCTCCTAATAGGGCCCTATTAGGACCCTAGTCGGACTCCGAATCGTTTCCCGACTAGGAGGCCGAATCGGGGTCCGAATCGGGAGTGCCGCTCGCTATAGTACGTGCTCTTGACAACCACCATTGTTGCCCTTAAAGATAGTAAAACCAAACCATATAGTAGTGGTACTTAACATTTGTGTTCCCCCAAAGGAACGTGTGCTTGCTGGCGCAATTGTATTTGTATACATACAGGTAGTCTTTTGGAAAGATTACGTGTGCGCCGCCCATGATGGATGTCGCGTCCTTGGTTGTTGAGACTGTGATCACAGCGTGCGGGTATCCAGAAGGAATGACAGAGAGGTCGCCAGGCCTCTTTACAAAGCAGATCCTGGCTGTGTATGTGCAGGAAGGACCCACCTCCAAAGTCAGGGCTTGAGCGAAAGACAGGGGATTAAGGGTAGGGATGATGGCTGTAGGTTCGCTGGGGACAAGAACCACCCACAGCTTGAAGAGCTGCTGATTGGTGGGTGATTGGAGAAGGACGTTGATGGCTGTTCCATAGTCCTGATGGAGGGGGGAGTGGCGGTAGTGGTTGATGGGTTGACACAACATGATTGGAGCAGAAAACGTCGCATGCTGCAGCTCCCATTGCTCCAATGGATCAAAAAACCCAGAAATAAAGCTCCTTTTGTGTGGTTGATTGTTATGGTAGCAGGCTGTGGGGAAATACTCCCCTGACGTCAAGCAATCAGCAGGAATACTGGAGGATGGCAGGAATAGAATCTTGCCAGGATTGGCAAGCAGGAGGGATTCCAATCGCTTTAGATCCAGGTTGCAGTCTGGCAGGGTGTAGATGCAGCTGCAATCCAAGAGCACTTGCTCAATTTGATCCAGAGCGGCAAGGATCTCAGCAGGAGCAGCAGGACACGCTCTAATTGCAGAGATCAGGTTAATAGAAGAGGCTGATTTTGCTGTATGTTTCCTTAAGGCGGTGGTAGCGGTGGCGGCAGCTTGGCGTTGTCTTGTTGAGCGTCGCATTCTTCAAGTCAAAGTGATGAGGGAGAACTCAACAAACCAGAGAATACTTTATTACAGCTTTGTAGCCGCTGATATGCAAGGAATACTTTGATTCAATACATTACCTTGGTATCGTTGAGTTAACTTGATTATTTATTTATTTATCTATTAATGCAATGGACAAAACGCGTAACAAACGAAAACGTGTCAAAAAGTCAGCATCCACCAATGCACACCAGATGCTGAAACGCCGGAAGCACATGTCTGAGCAGGGACTGAGCCGCGCTGATGTGATAGGTTGGTGGGCCAATACTTTTATTTTTGCTGATGTTGCTGTTAAACATTTTCAGCAACAAAACCTGCAGAGCTGCGAGTGCTGGATGACAGAACCAAGGGACAGGAGTTTGTGTACAGTCTAAACACAGACGGAGTTGAGGAGCTTGTTGCGGGGAGGTGAGGGGGTTTTTGGTTTTGTTGCGGTCAAGCATTGCTAACAAGGTTGAGATTGCTGTTAGAATCAAGCTGCTGAACATGCCAAAAAGGTAGCGAACGGGCTGGCGGTGTTTGGAAAGGAGAACATCAAGCCAGAGCTGCTGCCCCACTTTGAGGGCCTTCAGCCGCTGGTCGCTTACCTCACTGGCGTTGTGGAGTCTCTGGTACATCGGGAGGCGTTTGAGATGGTGGCCAACATTACAAAGGTATGTGTTTGTTATAGTTTAGCGCTCACCTTCTAATTGCGAAAACGAGACCAACAGGAGGTTGCAACCACATGCGATCCCATCTTTGGAATCTTCACATCCTCGTTTCTTGCGTGCTCAAACAGCGGGGACTTCAAGTTCCACCTGGACAGCAAAAATTCAACGTTCGGGATCAACTTCAGTGTTGTGGTGGATGAGGAAGACACGGAACCGCCCGTGGTATGGCCAGCACTGTACCTACCGGATCGAAACGTGGTGATCCCAGCGGTGCATGGGGAGGCAATTGTTTCCATGTTCAAGCATGAAAAACATGGGACCAGGATGTGGCATTCAGGGGAGCGACGATTTGTGGAGGTAGCGGAGTTGGCGGCGGAGGCAGATACTAGAAAGCAGAGAATCTCGCTGATTCTGGCAGATGGAATGGGAACAGCGAGTTGGGCGGTGAAGCGCAACCAGGACAGGTTTGTGGGAAGTGCTGTGGTGGAGAAGCGGGGGGTTACCTTCAACATCAATCGCGATGCCACAGATTGTAATCGGAAGATACGGGAATCAGTTTTGCAAGCTTTGGGTTGAGCAATGTGCATTTATTTACTATCCATTTATTTAATTATTTATTAATAATAAACAGCTATTTTCCTTATTTTATACATTTTTTGTGACTTATTCTTGAGTTTTAGTGATGGTTTGGGGGTAGCGGCCTGTGAACCAGTGGCTTGCGGCTCGCGCCCCACATAAAAAGGTACAGAGCAACCTGCCAACAGGCCGCGGCACAGGTCGCAAGTGGCCCGCTAGCGGCTTGTCAGCAGGTCGCAAGCGGCCCGTGAGCGGCTCGTGACGCGACCGATATCGCGACTCGCGAGGTCCGGCCCGCAACCCCAATTGAAGAATATAGGAGATCCAGTGGCACATAGCCTTGTCAGAGTTTGACGGATCATTGATCATCCCTTTTAAGTAGAGAGCGCCGCCAACAACCTTGACACATGGCGCCAATCGAATATGACTTTCGGCCCGTTCAAGACCCAGAGACAAGGAGCGCAGTTCTTTCTTGACGATGTGCAAGTCGAGTTCACCTGATGAAAACAACCCGCTAAAGAAATGAGATACCCTTAAACGACCTTGATCGTCTTTCTGCCCCAACGCTTGCGCTTCCGCTTCTTTCGCAGCGTCAAAGTATAGGTATGGTGGACGACTTACAAAAGCGGCATAATCCAGAGTGCATCGGACAGGTGCATGCAACATTGCATTTTTCAAATTCTCAAAAGCGACAAATTCGCTATCACTCCAACTCCAACCAATCCCCTTGCGAGTGAGACGAAACAGCAGAGCCGAGAGCAACAAAAACCGATGAATCCACTGCTGAAAGAATTGCAGGTTGCTTGTCAACCTGTCATGTTAAGGGGGAGTTTGAGGGGGTTGGAGGCCAATTCCTTGTAGTTCTATTTATAGAAAAGATGTTCCTACTTTGTTCAAATGGTTTGAGGATTAAGAAGGGGGTTTTAAATAGTTCTATTTTTAGAAATTGGACATGTTCAAGCTGTTGCTTCCCTGGCAATTTAAGGAAAACTGACTTGGAAACAAAGTAACTCCAGACAACACAAAAGTCTCAAGAAGGGTTTTTTGACCTGAGTAATCATGTTTTACTTATTTAATTTTATAGCGGCTGTCATGTCATGCTTGTGCATCTAAAAAGGAGAATAAGCTATCCTCTAATTGATTTCATCAACTAACACAAATAATGGAAGCTCTTAAAGAAGGCAAAATAAGAAGTGGCTCCAGGCCAGATTAAAAGGATTGTAGGCAGACTCGTGATGAGAATAAAAATTCTGACTTATTTCAAACACCCCTAAAAAAATTTTCTGCTTACAAGTGTTGCAATCCCATAAAGCCCTAATTTCTCTGGAGTCGCAACCTGCACTGCGAAGAAGCAAAGCAACTGAGCGTATGTCTCTAGTGAACAAAGATACAGGAAGGATTGCAGCTTTTCAAGTGAGTTAGGACTTGGAAACCGCACCATAGCATCCAACATCACTGGATTGATTTCACGACCTTCAGGACCATAAATAACGCCAGTGACAAGAGTCTTCATCAACGCCAAATCGACTTTTGCACCGCTGAAGGTAAGACCCGAATTGATTGCTTGTTGACACATCCACTCAATGACAACCGCATGTTCTCGAACAAAGTCTCTAATACCATCAAATTCAGGCTCATCATCGCGAACAGGACCGCTTCCAGACGCAGCAGAAAGATCATCAGCATATGCAGAGGTATTACCAGTCCCAGGAGTTACAAAGACTGACGTAGTGACTCTTTGAGTAATTGCAATCAAATTGCAACCACCTGGAGGTAAGCCAGTATTCCTTATTTGACCAATCGGAGTATTAATTGCCGTCATATCTCGACTTTGAACAGCAAGAGCAATCTGGTCAAACGCGGACATCATATCAACCACCGAGACCAACTTTTTTCTTCAATCAAGGGGAGACCGCCAGCATCACGAATGGTAACCGAATTCAAATTACTGTCTTTCTTAACCAGTGCCCACCATCGATTTGCATAAGGACTGCTGCACAATTCATGGAGACCAGCATCAATCCGCTCCTTATAAAAGGCAGTAACGGCATCAAAAATGGCAGGAGGAACTGGACGGACTTTATGATTCCAAGGCTTGTGAGGAACAGTATAGATAACCGCTGGAGGACTATATTCTGGTTTAACGTGCCCTAATTTAGCAAGTCTATAAGAGAACGCCGTAGGATATTTGCGAACAGACTCTTTGAGGAATTCGTATTCAGCGTCGCAAAGGTAACCAGGATTTTCTTTCCTTGATTTGGCAAACATTTTATCCAGTCTTTCTTCAGTTAAACGCAGAGCAGGAATCAAATCAACTGGAACCAATGGCAGAATAAATGATGGACTTCCACCAGGAATTTCGGCAGCAATTGGACGAATCTTATCAGCAACTTTCTTAGCCTTATTGGAGATTGCGGTAACAGGTAAATCAACGACGCAGATAACAGGTACGTGGTCAGATCCCAACATATGGTGGCCACGGAAACACGAACTAGCAGCTATATCTTTTGAAACTAGCACGACATCAAAACGCATTCCAAGATTATCCTTTCGCGAAAAATAATACCAAGTCGTAAATGCCGAATCATTGGAATGGAGGACGCGAAAACTATCCTGCAATTCTCCAGTCACCATTTGAAGCCATTGCCGCTCAGAATCCTGGAATCCAGAGGTAATCCAAGGAATAATACGCGGATGGATATCAGAAACTCTTGGGCAATGTTGCATCAGCTCCCAAAATTACTGAGAATCCCATACTTTTTAATTGACGAGCTCTGAATAAAATTGCGTTGTTGAACTTCTCTTTGTATGGCAGTTGATGAGTATTTCCGCCACTCGCATTTGGACAATACGCGTCGAGAATGACAATTGGCCCAAGACAGACTTCCAAATAGCGTCCCTCAGATTCAGCGACAGTCATAGAGGAAGGGCAACAGATTACGTGTGTTGGAAAGGAGAACTTGTCTTTCTTTAAAAGAGTTAGGACCATTTCGACATTTTCCAAAACCTAGTTCTTTGTGAGGGAATTCAGAGTGGAAGACATGGAATCCGCTTAAATCAAGTGTCGAAAACTTAGACAAAATATCTTGAGAGACTTTAGATTCTTGAATCAACACGACATCGTAAGACAACAATTCCTCTCGATTATCATGACTCATGACTTTAACAGCATTTCTTACTGAATTGACATTCCAAGAAATAATTGAAATTCTTGAACTCTGCCCATGCACCAATCCAGACTGACAAAAGTATTATTTTCTAGCATTTTGTATTTAACGGCCGGTAGCATTCCAGCCTTCATTGAAAACCTGCAGTCTCGGAACGATCAAGCTTTCGCTGCGACGGCGACTCATAGTCAACGACAACGCAAGGATCATTGATATTGGTGACTTGCATCTGATCGGGTGAGTGTAATTTGGCCCCAATGCAAGCACTCCTTCCAGAACTCCTGGAAGACGTCCACCAGCAGCCAACAGACCATGCAATCTAAATGGGGAGGGAGTTCCATTCATTCCTCTTTTTGACTGCTCAAAGAAGGACTTTGATCTGAAGGAGCTCAAAAATAACAAACGTCTTACCCATTTGCTCCCAGGTGACTTTGTTTTGGTTTCTGCAACAGTCAAATTGGATTCCAATGGAGACGCGTCTTTTGTCCCTACATTTGTTGTCTTGTTTGAACGCAATGAAGATGAAAATGGCGACGCTGACAGAATTGTGTTTGGGAAGAAGGATGTGGTAGCAAAGGAGGATGGATGAATGATAATATTCACCAATTTGTATTGGATTTGTCATCTTGAGGTAAATAAAGTACAACATCTTCGCTTCATAAAGGACATTATCTTCTCTTTCATTTTCCTGCATGGGAGGTTGCTGGTTGTTCATTGTCCTAACACGACATGGGTTGAAATTACGCACTTTGTGATTCAAAGTTTTAATTATAGTGGTGAGTGATTTCCAATATTCTGTTTTTATTAGAAGCTAAATTCAAAGAACATTGTGTCCGTTGACAAATCAATTAAATAGGGGGCTCATCAAGTGCATGATTTCTGAAATAGTAGTAGTGGCCATGTACACCCTTAACTCCCCATCATAGCGGTGAGCGATTTTCAATATTCTGTTTTTATTGGAAGCTGAATTGAAAGAAAATTGTGTCTGTTGACAAATCAATTGAATAGGGGGCCATCACTTTATTATAATGCTGGCTCAGGAAAATGTCGCCGCACAGAGAAAAAGGGTGTGTAGCTTTATAGCTGAGGCTAAAAAGGACACTTTGGAAGCTGAAGTAGCCACAGGAACAGTAGTGGCCTTGGAACTAGAAGTGGCACTCTTTGGGGAACCAGATGGCAGGAGTAGTATTTGTAGCAGTGTTGGGAATAGTAGGATCTGTAGTAGCCTTGGCAGCAGAAGTGGTCAAAGTCTTGGGGGAAGCAGTCTTGCCAGCAGCAGGAGTAGTCTTAGCAGAACCAGGAGGGGCAGGAGTAGGATTAGCTTTGCAGAACTTGGACTTGGATGGAGTTTCTATCACATAATTAAATAAAATATTTGTAATTCAATCAAAAAAAATAGACTATAAATACCCAAACCAATATGATCATCAGATCCCAAGAGTGGAATTGAAATTTTAGACTTGATAGCTCTTATACGCTTATTTTCTGCAGCAGAGCCTGGAAGTAATATGAGGTTCACTATCAGACCTAACCTCATTAGCAGCCTGTTGTCTTGCGGCACAAGCAGTAGCCTTCTTGGCAATCTTGGTGGCATTGGTGTCTGCAGGAGTAGGAGCAAAAACAACATGGTACTTGTTGTTTGAAACTTTTCTAGCTAAAAGATAAAAAAATAATAATAATAAAAAAGTGTTAGATTATTAGAACATTAAAGAGAGGGAGGATGGCTGTAATTGTGCTCCTAATAGCGCTCCGAATCCTAATAGCGCTCCGATTTGGATTGACAAATAGCGCATCACAGCAAAATGAATCAAACTCACCATATATGTATTTTGCCAGTGCCGCTATGCGTTCCTCATCATTTTCGGAACAATTTCCATCTATATCCACAATCCCACTGAAGCAGAGGTCCTCCAGTGCTGTTAAATCCTGGTTTTGTCAGGTATTTGATCTTCAGCCCAGGGATTTGGACTGTACATTTGGTTTTATCGAAAAACACTAGCTTCAATGTGTTGTTGGAGTTGATGTATCTGTTGCAGTTGGGAGTGGTGTGTCAGCGATCACCTGTCAAAAACAAACAAATAAACCCAAACCTCAACATCTTGTCCAATGCCTCAGTGGCCTCCTCTACAAGCTCTTTAGGAGCCCCTTTGGTTTCCATGACTCTTTGGTGCAGGTCAGGACAGAGTTCTCGCAGATCACTCCATGGTCTTCTTGTCATCCAAGGTTTTGTAAGGAGCCTGTTTCCACAAGCCATTCTTGATCTCATCGAAAGAGAACTGGATGGCAGTCGGTTTGGGTTGTTGCTGACTCAGAGGGATGGCAGTGAGCCTGGCAGTGGCAGTGGTGGTGATTGCGTGGGGAAAAAACTTTGCCGAAAAAATGAAAATCCCTGCCTCACATGTCAAGATGGGAGCTCAACTGGCAGAACAGTTCCCAGCCTTCCAAGCTGAGTTTTCAATCTACGGCAGTTTTGAAAAGACTTACAACCAAACACTCAGTTTGCAGGATTTCAGCTACTTCTTTTGGCGTTCCCATCCTGGCAGCCAAACAAACAGCAGAGGCTGTCTTTGATTCAAGAATTTACGAAACAATTACCTATTATCCTGTCAGCTCTGTTTACATACCGCATCAAGTGTCAGAGCCATCTAAAGATTGGGAGATGGCAAGAAGTCACAATCTTGGATGATGCAGATTCAGCTAAATTGGGTCTTCTATACAAATCCAGCTGTGTGAATTTGAGCTGCTGTACATGACTGTTGCATTTGTGTTAGAATCTGTAGGTGTGCCAAGCATGGCCTTAGAGTTCTTAGGAAACACGAGGAAATGTCCTTCACCGGAAAGGGGACGAACATGTGGAGAAGTGTGTGCGTGCATGATACTTCACCCTTGTCACCTGTGCGGAAGTATGCTCGTGCGCAAGCGACGTCCAGGCTCGTGCGCAAGCGACGTCCACCGCCCCTTCCCCTGAGAGTCATAAGCTGCCTCTTAGCCCTACAACATCTAGCGGCTGTGATTGTCCGGTGCTGCGTCACCTACCGATTATGATAAGTTATGAGCCCAAACAGCTCGGCTTATGTTGTTATGTGCTTTGTGAATGCGTTGGCTAGATCAAAGCGTTTGATCGTTTGATGCCTCAAAGTTTCAGGTGTTTCAGATGTAGTTATCACTGAGACTGGCGACGCCATGTGGGGCCTTGATAGGTCTGTGATCAAAACGAGTCCTTCGATGTTGTCACCAAATTTCACCAAATTTGGTGGGCAAGCACCTTGGGGCGCCAAAGCGGTTGACTTGTTTGTGGTTTGACAGGCCAACGATCATCGCTCCCCAGCGTCGAGTTGGGGAATGCTCTGTGGATTTACGATCCTACTGATCATGTAACAAAACGATGCCGGTTTTTGGGTAGGTTTGCACCTGCATGTGTTGTTACAATGATAGTGGTGTTGCTGAACTTAGAACCATTCGAGAGCAGACCCAACGTCGTCAAACTCATAAAAGAATGTTTTCTTTATGTTTTAGTAGTTGTTTATTAAATAAAAAGTTATCTCTAAGCTATGACGGCCTGCACCAAAATCGCTTTCGAAAACGGATTTCGGTATCTCTTGTGCAGAGGCGATTTCAGGGCTTCTTGCTATTGTTTGAATTTAACGCCGTCTGTTCTGCAAACAAAGGATGTCAAAAGACCAAGAAGCGAAGCCAGAGAATAAGCGCATCCTCTTGAGTGACACTTGCTATCCTGTCTAGAAACGTCTAACGTTGACGGAGATAGGTCAGTTGAACAAAAGAACTCTGGACGCAAAGTTTGTCCCATTTGTAAACAAGTGCGTTTGCCCAAACCACGTACTATAGCGAGCGGCACTCCTGATTTGGACCCTATTCGGACTCCTATTCGGAAAACGATTCGGAGTCCAACTAGGGCCCGATTCGGGTCCAAATTGGAGTCCGAATCGGACTGGGCTGTCCGTTAGGCCTAACGGCACTCCAAACGGACTCCAATTGAGCTCCAAATGCGCTTCCAATTGGATTTTCAGCTCCTAACAGCTTTTTCAGCCCATTGCTAATAGCGAGTTGATAGTCCTAGTCGGAAAGCTAGTCAAAAGCGGCTAGGGGTCCTACTAGGATCCCCGTTAGGACTCCAAATCTCAAAAGCTTTGTGCATCTGGTGGGGTTTGAAGCCATCAGAAAATTTTTCTGAGCATCCTGAAATTTTCTGCCAAAATTTTCACTCAAATTGAAAAAGTTGTCGCCCAGTGCCCTCAATGGGTTTAATGAATGACGTTATACAAGTGTCCCCATAGCGAGCCGGACCTTGCGAGCCGCTAACGGGCCGCTTAGCAGGCCGCTCGCGACCTGTGGGCGCCCCGCGTGCGAGCCGCTAACCAGTGGAAAGCCAGCCGCGTTGCTGTTAGTTCACAGGCCGCAAGCCAGTTGACAGCCAGGGGAGAGCCAGTTGAAAGCTAGTCCTTACTTTATTTCAAAAAAGGTAAGAAACAATGAGCAGAAAAGTTTTAAAACCATAATATATGTATTTAAAGTAATAAACAAAATCTTAAGTACCAACAATAAAAAAAACAAAAAAGGATGCGCGAAGTTGAAATTAACAAAATATTGAGGAAACAATAAATAAAACAACGCCCCAATCAGCGCTTTGCCTTTTTGCTTGCGCTTCCTTCCTGAAGCGGCTCCCGCTACCATGCCTTCTTGACGTGTTGGTTGTTTTCAAAGGCCCAAACCACCGTGTACGTCTCTGGCTTGCGCTGGTGGCCGCTTTACCCAGCCTTGTAGAAGTGCAGGTGGTGGAACACTTGGATGAAGCTGCCAGAATTGGCTTGCAGCGCAACTGGTAGTGTCCCCATAGCCGGACCTTTGCTCCATTGAATTTAACATAAATGAATTGTGCTTGAATAGTGGGACTTGCTTTGCAACACATCCATCTGTCATTCAAAAAATAAAAATGGAAGACTACAATAGAAAACAAAGGAAAATTTAGACTAGAGCTCACCATTGTTTGCAAGTTTGTCTGTGTTGAATTAATATTCCAGCAAATTGGAGCGGCACCAGGTCTTACTGTGACAACAGCACAAAAAGCAGAGAGAAAGAGAAAGCCCTTTCCTCATCTGCTTTTTATCTGCAATTCAAGCATTGTAACTGATGCATTGATGTATTTAGGAGAGAGAGGGTGTGTGGCATAGCGGCAGTTCTGCAGCATGGCAATGTTGCAGACAGAACAGCAGACAAGAAGCCAGAGAGAAAGAGAAAGCCCTTTCATCATCTGATTTTCATCATTTTGAGCATCTGTTTTAATAGAGGTGGCAGAAGTGATTGGCTGGCAATGCGGCAAACCAACTACTGGTACAAAATACATCAATTTAGCACCAGATTCGATACAGAGAGAGTTGAATAAAAATAAGGAAAATACAAATATGTGTGTTTTCAGTGGCAGGCAGGTAGGACATTGTGTGGATACCCCAAGGCTGAAAACACCAAGACCAGAGCAGCCCCACAACAGAGAGAACAAGAAAGCCCATTCATCATCTGGTTGATTGTGGAATGGGAGAATGAGAAAGCCCATTCATCACCACAGACTGCTCAGAATGGTTTTGTATTTTTTGTTTAATTTTTTTTTGACAGGAGCGGTGGGAAATGAAAAACAAACAACACTCTCATCCAGCAGGCAACACCTTCATCAAGAAAGATCTTTGCAGCTTGTTATTTTAAAAGGCAGTTCTGGTTTATATGTTTAGTTTGGTCTTCTGTGATTTTATGAATTGGTTTTTACAATTCCAGTCAGGGAATATGAAAAGACAGTGGTTTCCAAAGCGTTCAAGTTGTAAAAACAACGTTTACTACCTTTCCAATTGATTGTGTAGACAGTTTTAATTTTCCTCTTTTCCTTTGTTTTTTTCTTTTCTTTCCTTAAAAAATCCTGCACCAATCTTCTGCAACTTGTTGGCCAGCCCAACTGCAGCTCTTGCTATATCTATGAAGGTCATGTTGGTTGTTTGTTTTTATTTTTCTTGTTTGTTGCAGTCCAGAATGCGTGTCTTCTTTCTAATTCAGTTTTAATAGGTTTGCGTCAGCCTGGTGGGGCAAAGCAGCCAGTCACAGTCAACACAACGCTGTAGGTCCAATGTATTGGCAAGGAAAAATCCCTTAATTGTGTCAGAGGGTTTTCCTTTATTGCATGCGCTTCTGTACTTGGTGATATCACTTCCTCTTTGATCCCACTTTTGCCTGCTTCATCCTTTCCATCTTCTTGCTTCCTTGTTTTACTTTCAGCCTTTTTGCAACATATACTAGAAAGCGGAGAATCCGGCTGATTCTGGCAGATGGAATGGGAACAGCGAGCTGGGCAGTGAAGAATAACCAGGAAAGCTTGCAGAAAACGCTGTGGTGGACACGCGGGGGGTTACCTTCAACATCAATCGCGATGCCACAGATTGTAATCGGAAGATACGGGAATCAGTTTTGCAAGCTTTGGGTTGAGCAATGTGCATTTATTTACTATCCATTTATTTAATTATTTATTAATAATAAACAGCTATTTTCCTTATTTTATACATTTTTTGTGACTTATTCTTGAGTTTTAGTGATGGTTGGGGGGTAGCGGCCTGTGAACCAGTGGCTTGTGGCTCGTTCCCACATAAAAAGGTACAGAGCGGCCTGCTCACAGGCCGTGGCACAGATCACAAGCGGCTCGTTTGCGGCTCGTCAACAGATCGCAAGCCGCCCGTGAGTGGCTCTTGAAACGACCGGTATCCTCGCGAAGTCCGGCTCGCTTCCCCAATTGTTAAACAAGCTTGTGTCACACATATGTTACAAATCATTATTATTCCATTGTTATTTCTATTTGACTGAGCTACCTTTTGAATTCAAATCAAGTTAATTAATGCTTCAGATTTCACAATCAGGAATTTATTCACTACAAAATAAGTAGCTATGTTTGCATGCAATCAAGAATTAATATATGTGGTCATAGAGCAGTTTAGAAATGGCAGTGGCTTTGAAGATGATCTGGTGAGGCAAGTATTCAAAGTTAGGCTTGTGTGATAAATTTTAAATTTTCTCTCTCAGGCACGTATTAAAATTTTTAATAAACATGCAGGGTGGAAAATTGATGATGGGAAAAAAATTTGCCATGAAATTTTAATGGGGATGGAAATATGTGCAAGCGCAGAGTTGAGAAAATTTTTATTTGATAATTTCATTACGTTAAAAGCAGTAAAGTTGCTACAGTCTGCATCGTGCGGCTGCGTAATATTTGCTCTTGGTTGCTCTATGTTCACCGGTGCAAAGGGTCGTTATCGGTGGAAAACTCCCCATTAGGGCTCCTAATGGGTCCAATTGGTTTGCTATTAGGAGTGAAAAACGCTAGTAGCGCTCCTATTAGGAGCTAAAAATCCGATTAGGAGTAATGAAAAAACGCGTTTTTTCCAATTGGAATTCCTATTGGAGCTCCAATTGGGGCCAAATAGGCTCCGAATTGCTCTCAGTCTGATCCGGATCCGATTCGGAGTCCGATTCGGGTCCTAAATAGGGCCCGAATCGGACCCCAAATTGCGCGTGCCACTCGGACCCCGGGCTGGCCCAAACCCACCGGAGGCATTGTTGCAGCAACTTGTGTTGTTACCAGAGGAAAGTGGGAAATTGTTGTTGTTTTTAAGTAAAGTCGCATTGTTGTTTTCCATTGTATTGTTAAGAGACTTTGAAAGAAATGTCACAACTCTACGAAGGGATTTTGGATCGCGGATGCAATACGACGCTGATTCCGAAAGATGTTGCAATTTGAGGTTGTTAATCGAGTTTTCGCAAATGCGGCGACGATCAAGGTTGATTTGCGTCTGATTCACCGAAGTACTTGATGTCGATGATTGATTGTGGTTCGGTTAATTCTGACCAGTTTAAGTCGATCCTGATAGACAACAAGCATCAATGCAAGTCGTGCATCGCTGGGGGGCCAAAGTTGGTTCAGAGTCTCGTTGGACTGTAATCAAGGCAACTGGCCCAGGCGGAATGTTACATGCCGATGTTACTGGCAAATTTGCGGACAGATTCTATTATAACGGTCAGGTGTACCATTATTTTCTAATCGTTGTGGATGATTTCTTGCGTTTCTCCTTCTTAAGGTTACTTCAACGCAAATCGCTTGTGTTAGCCAAACTATTAATAGTGATGGCTTTAATTGAACAGACTGTGCAAAGACCAGTTTGTGTTTTGCAGATGGACAATGGGGAAATTGCAACCAACAATTGCTTCATAGAACTCTGCAAAGTTAGAGGGATTACGGTTGAGACCATTGTGGTGGATTATCCACACATGGATGCAGTTGCTGAGCGGACTGTTGGTCACGTGAAGAGTGTGTCTTGGACAATTCATATTCACGCGTTGTTCTCCAAAGAGCTCTGGGGATACGCAGCCATCGTCGCTAACGATTTACGTAATTTATGGCCAAACCAGCACAATGATATGGAAAGTCCGTTCTTGCGCTATTATGGCATAAAACCTGAGATAGGTCTTCACCGAGTCTTTGGGTGTAAAGCTCTTGTGCCTGTCTTCAAGAAGGGCAAGAAAGGAGAATTGTCAGCGGATGTAGCTACAAAGATTTACGTTGGACATCACTCTCCGTCAATTATAAGATGCATCAATGATCATGGGATGCTGAGTTTTCACAGATTCCAAGATTGTACGAAGTCTAAGACCAGACGCGTGTACTGAGTTGCAATTCCCGGAGGAAGCTCAGGAAGTCTTTACTGCAGAAGGAGAAAGAGATTTTTGCTCGGAGTTACAATACGTTAGCTCAAGTGGTAAATCACGCAGTCGTTCGTTCCTATCTTTGAATACCCGGCGACTCTTGTATACTGCTTGAATGCGTCAAGCAAGTCCCCAAATGCTACTGAGTACACAAAGACTGTGGGCTTGGATTGGGATGGGAAGATTCCCTTAAGACATAAAGATGTATACTTGACGGGAAATGTTAAAGAATGGTTGGATGCAGAAGACGCGGAGTACGCAAATATAGCAAATCATGGTACACACGATGAAATGCTTGAGCGTGACGTGCCTCCTGGAACGGAGATACTCCCTACTCAGGAAATCTACGCTGTGAAGAACGGGAAAGATTTGCCAGGTAAGGTGGAGAAGTTCAAGATGCGCGTAGTAGTGCGAGGCGATTACCAGAAATATGGGGTCAATTTCGTTGAGACGTATTCCCCGGTGATCAAAATGACTACATTACGGTTCTTGATAGCCGCAGCTGCCTGGTTTGGACTCGGTCTATTCCTAGCGGACGCTGTGGGTGCGTATTTGAATGGAGTTCTGGACGTGATAGTCTATGTTTGACCGCCCCCGAGTTACAAGAAGAAAGGATGGTTTGCTTTGGTATCGCAAGTTATGTACAATCCTTGTCGAACTTGGTTTCTCGCAAACGTTTGCGGATCCTTGTTTATTTGTCAAAGTCGTTGATGGATTTACTATATGGATTTACTATATGGGTCGCATTTTACGTTGATGATATTCTGATTGTCTGTCACAAATTGATTGTGGAGTCAATTGTCACTGCATTGAATTGACGTCAAGTATCAGGGCTGTTGTGAATATCATTCAGGACTTGAACTAGAATATGTGTCAGATCGAAGTTACATGTTCATGCATCAGGCAAAGTACATGGAGCGTATCTTGAAATAATTCAAGATGGAAAAGTGTAGTGGGATCACTACCCCCATGGAGACTAGTGCTGATTATTCTGTTCAAAGAGATGACAAGCAACCCTTGGATGTGTCAAAGTATGATTACAATTTGCTAATTGGTAGCATCATGTATCCTTGTGTTGTAAGTTGATTGGACATGTCGTTAAGTGTAAGCTTGTGGGCACATGCGCTCGATTTGGGCATTGTGTATTTCCGTGCGCCAAATCCTGTTCCAAAGCAGATCCATTTTGTTGGATTAACGGACGTGTCTGAGCAGGACAGTGCAAGCGGGAAAGCTCAAACTGGTTGGATTTTCAAGTCCATGGGAAAATCTCCGGTGTCGTGGAGGTCTTGTAAGCAAGGACTTGTTACTGTGGATAAAACTGCAGCCGAACATGTTGCTTTCTATCAAGGATCTCTGGAAGTTCCTTACCTGTTGGACTTGTGCAAAGATTTGAATATCGATTTGACAACGCCCTTGGCTATGTTCAGTGATAATACAGCTTTTGTTGAGCGAGTGCACGAGAACAAAAGAACTGAAGATGAACCAAAGGTATTGGAAGGTGCGGGAATTCTACGAAGAAGGTGTGACTGATTGCAATCACATTCCCGGCCCTTTGAACATATTGGAACCAAGCTGTTGGTCTGCCAAATCTTTGTCGGTCATTGAAGACGCCCTGGTATGACATATTTACATGTTCTCCAAGGAGAAGCAACTGAGAAACAGTTAGATGGTTGTTGACCATAGTTTGCTCAGATGTTGTATCGGGGGAGTTTATCTAGACAGGCAGCTTTTATTGAAGTCTATTTAAACTAGAGACATACGCTCAGTCACTTTGCTTCTTCGCAGTGCAGGTTGCAACTCCAGAGAAATTAGGACTTAATGGAATTGCAACACTTGTAAGCAGAAAATTTCTTTTAGGGGTGTTTGCGATAAGTCAGAATTTCTATTTTAATTGCTAGAAGATTTAAAGAGGCTGTCTTCTTTGTTTCCAAATTTAAAATCTTGGGGTATGACCAAAAGATGTCAAACAAGCAAAAAGCAGACAGATGCTCATCATGAGTCTGCCTGCAATCTGTACTGCTTACAAGGCATTAATCTTGCCTTGAGTCACTTCTTATTTTGCCTTCTTTTAGAGCTTCCATGTTTTGCGTTAGTTGATGAAATCAATTAGAGGAAAGCTTATTCTGGTTTTCAGGTGGACAAGCATGACATGACAGCAGCTAGAAAATAAAATAAGCAAAACATGATTACTCAGGTCAAAAAACCCTTCTTGAGACAGTTGTGTTGTCTGGAGTTACTTTGTTTCCAAGTCAATTTTCCTTTAATTGCCAGGGAAGCTACAGCTTGAACATGTCCATTTTCTAAAAATAGAGCTATTAAAAACCCCCTTCTTAACCCTCAAACCATTAGGAACATCTTTTCTATAAATAGAACTACAAGGAATTGGCCTTCAACCCCCTCAAACTCCCCCTTAACATGACAGGTTGACAAGCAACCTGCAATAAAGTCTGGTTTATTGTTCAGAACTGGGAGTGTTAGAATCTGTAGGCGTGCGGGGCATGGCCTTAGAGTTCTTAGGAAACACCCCAATGTTTCAGAGTTCGAAAGGTATAAATAGGAGGAAATGTCCTTCACCGGAAAGGGGACAAACATGTGGAGAAGTGTGCGCGTGAATGATACTTCACCCTTGTTGCTTCTGCGGAAGTAGCTCGTGCGCAAGCGACGTCCACCGCCCCTTCCCCTGAGAGTCATAAGCTACCTCTTAGCCATACAACATCTAGCGGCTGTGATTGTCCAGTGCTGCTGTTTCTGTATTCCCTACATCTTGGAGAACACTCAAGCAATCAAGCGTCTGATAATTTAGAAGATTTGCGGTTGGCAATGAAGGAATATGTGGAGTGGATGAATGCGCACTTTGCAGTAGTTTTTTTCGCGGCTGCACGCAAAAATCTCCAAGACACATCCTGCATAATTACGCCTTCTTTGGCGCTCGCTCCATGGAGTCTGTGGTCACTATTGCTTTCAACAATGGCGGCAAGTACTGCGCCAAAGCAAAAACAAAAAAAAAAAAATTGCTCTACACATGGTTTCTGCCACAAATCGGCAACCTCTTTTTTCTTTTCGTGTTGTGCGCGGAATTTCTGCCAACATAGGCGTGCCAACGGCGCCACGCTAGCACACCGGCTTCTTGCGTAAAGTGGGCAGGAGCCTTTTGTTTTGAATTCCCTTTTCTAGTTTTCACGCGCTCTACCTGGCTCGCATCTCTTCCAAACTTTGAAGAAGCCTTGCCCAGACTTTTCTCCATTTTTGAGATGCCTCATAGCAGCCAAAACTAAAGAAACAGGCAGGCGGACATCTGTTATGGTAATCAGTTTGTCAAGACAACAAATTTTATTTTTTGACAGCCGGCTTTATTTCAAGGGCCGCCCTGGTTCCAAAGAAAAAAGAGTTTTTTTTTTCATAGTTTGCTGTTTTTGACAGCTGTCAATCGTATAAAGCGCAACACAGAAACAGAACCTGCAACTACGGCCATACACACCAAAAAGCACCGGATCCCGTCCGATCTCCGAAGTTAAGCTGGTGATGGCATTGTCAGTACTGCGGTGGGAGACCACGCGGGAATACAGTGTGCTGTAGTTTTTTTCGCGGCTGCACGCAAAAATCTCCAAGACACATCCTGCATAATTTGGCGCTCGCTCCATGGAGTCTGTGGTCACTATTGCTTTCAACAATGGCGGCAAGTACTGCGCCAAAGCAAAAACAAAAAAAAAAAAAATTGCTCTACACATGGTTTCTGCCACAAATCGGCAACCTCTTTTTTCTTTTCGTGTTGTGCGCGGAATTTCTGCCAACATAGGCGTGCCAACGGCGCCACGCTAGCAC